>PITA01013504.1:0-57279 GCA_004023965.1 Spilogale gracilis | reverse complement strand
CAGGGCTGTGTCAACCTTGTTCACGTGTGTTGTCCTATTAAATCATCCCGGAAACTTTGGGAGGTCATTTGTTCCCCATCTGACAGATGAGGAACAAGGCTTGGAGAGACTGTGATTTGCCTAATGTCCCATGGCTCGTCATGGGGCAGGGGCTGGATTCACTCCCAGGCATTGATTGACACATCGCTTTCCAACTCTGAGCAGATCCTATTGGTGGCTTGAAATTGACCATGGCAGAAGTATTTACACCATGGAAACTGGCAAATGCTCGAGATCAGAGCTCGTCCCAACCCAGGGCTTGTGTTCACGTTTGCCGGCACACACTGGGCAGGCTCAGGCTCATCCTTCCTCAATCACTGTCTCTCTGGACAGCCAGCGGGGGTTAACGGACTCGGGTTTCCATCTCTACTGGGTTGAAGTCCCAGCACTGCCACCTCCTAGCTGAGTAACTGGGGCCAGTTGCTCCCTTTCTGAGTCATAGTTTCCTTGTCTTTTGAAAGCCGAGTGTGTCGGGACAAATCAGATTCTACCCAGCAGCCCTTGGCAGGTAACCTGTCCTCAGCCATGGGCCCCTCCCTTCCTCCCGACCCTCAGGGTGGAGTCTCTCTCATAGACCAGGTGGGCTCACCCTTCCTTCTCCCTCCCTCCCCCACAGGGAGCCAAGTCAGGGGATCCAGTCACTTCCATGCATTGAGCAGCTGCCTAGCCTCCTGCTGGTGGGCAGAGACCTCCCTCAAGGAATTTCGGGTTGTTGGCAACCCCACACAGCACCGACTCATTTGGGAACAAGAGACGATCGTGTGTAATAAATGGCCAACACAGGGATTCCATGGGTAAATCTTTGGGAACTAAAGGAGTGGCCCCAGCAAGGTTCTGAGGGATCGAGGGTACCCTGATGGGCAAGGGGACAGTTTGCGCAAAGGCCGGGAGGAGGGAGTCGGAGTGCTGTGGAGATACGTGAGGGGTTGGGAGGCAGTGAGGCGGCTGACCTCACTTGAGCATACGGTGCCTGCTGAGAGGCTGGAGGTGTTGGCCGAGACCTGTGTGCCTGGGGGCCAGGGTCTGGACTCGAGCCCGGGGACTGCAGGGAGCAGTTGAAGAGAGAAGAGTGGCATTCCCAGAGCAGTGTTCTAGGAAGATGAATTGGTTTTTCTGGGCCACCTGAAGCTGGAAACTGTTTGGAACCTCCGTTGGGTTATAAATGGTTGTTCTGGAGTACCCAAAGGTACAATGGCCTAAGGGAAGAAGTGCTGTCAGTGGGGGCCGTTCATCTCCCCCCCGGTGTCCAGACCTAGCAGGGACGGAAGCCAGGCCCTGCCAAGACCACACGGCCCGGAATGGGCCTGCTCCAGCCAGAGCTTGTACTTAATGCCCTGAGCCGGGAGTGATGGGAGTAACTTTTCCTGAGCAGAAGCTTCTAGATCTCCAGGTAGCACGGGCCCCAGGGTCTGACCAAGGTTCAGAGCCTCTCTCCACCATCCACCCAGCATGTGAACTCAGGGAACTCTTTGCTGCTCTCACCTTGACTTCTCCTGTTGAACCTGCAGCTTGTCATGGTGGCCTGGTGGAGTGGGGACCGCTGGGCAGGGTAAATGACATGCTGTGAGGGGACCCCGTGCTCGGTGCCCAGCACCCAGGAGGTATGTGAGAAATGGCCTGCTGCTGCTGCTGATGCCTGCCTCCCCCCGCCATATCACCAAGTGCGAAGGGGAAGAAGTGTTGGCGAGCCTCGGTGCCTGGCCGAGGGGGTACGTTTCAGGTGCCCCCACACGGAGCCTATAACCAGTCCTCAGGCTTGGAATTCCAGATCCTCAGAACCAAAAGGGAGCCGAGAATTATTGGCACTCTCTCCTTCCTCCCATTTTAAGTTGGGAAAACTGAAGCCAGGGAGACATGTGTCTCTGTCATTGTGTGCTCTGTGCCTGATGTGGGGACAGCCCTTCTCCTTCCATGTTCTGCGGGCCATCCCAGGGCTCGGTCACAGCCTTGCGTGGGGAGGCCTCGGGCCTCCAGACTTGGGTGGGGATCCTGGCAGCACTCTGGAGGGAGTGACCCCCCAGCCTCATAAATCACGGGAGCAGCTTGGGAGTCGCCAGGGAGAGAAGCAGCTGAGCCATTGGGCTTTTTGTTCCTTTGCCAAGCTGTTCACTTTGCCCTTTTGTTTCTCGTTCTGCAGTGGCACTCCTGCCCCTCCAATGGAGTTGTTTGTCTCTAGTCATCGGCGCCTCCACCATGTCCCCAGGGCCATCTCTTCCTCCCCTCTCCCTGACGCTGCCCCAGAGGAAGGCGTCCATCATGGGCTGCCCTGGCATCGCTCTGAGCTGGCGGGGAGGGACCGCAAGAGGGCTCAGGGGCACTGGCAGTGTGAAGACCGACTGGTGGGACCCAAGGGCGGATGGCGTCCCTCATCCAGAGCTGGCGCTCGCTGCCCAGGCATGCGGGTTGTTGTCAAGAGGGTGTTTTGGTGGGTACAGATCACCTCAGGCCGGGTGCCTGGTTCTGCAGCCTCAGGTGATAAACGACGCATTGTCACCCAGCCCTAATGTCGCAGGCAGGGGCAGCCGGAGTGAGGTGGGGGGCAGGGAGCCCCCAAAGCCTCCACACCACAAAGACTTCTTTGTTCGCTGGACCCGCAGAAGAGTGGGCTGGAGCGCAGCTCAGGGGAGGAGAGACTGGGGAAGGCGAATTTCTGAAGCCCAGTTGCCTGTCTGAGGAGCCTGGTGGGAGGAGAGGGCAAGCCCCCCTCACCCCAACCCCAGGAAGGGATGCCTGTTTCCCAGTGGGGAAGAGTTAGTGGTTCCCAGGACAGTCTGAGTTGCAGAGAGAGCAAGTACTTGTTGCCGGAAGCAGCGGGTTTGTTCATTCATTCATTCATTCATTCACTAACTCACTGACTTCCTCACTGGTGCAGCCAGTGCTAATTAAATGTTTCCCGGGGGTGAAGCACTGCACTGTTCTAGAAGTCCAGAACAGAACAAATAGGCCAGTCCTTGCCCTCCTGGGGCTTACAGTCCACATGGCTGTGGCCGTGGCTGGGGCCCAGGAATTAGAACTACCCAAAGTGTCTCAGCTTTTATTTAATGGAATTAAACGAAATTCAGGTCTGTGGCCACTCTGGGCACATGCCAAGTGCTCAAGAGCCACATGGGCCTCCCTTGTTGGACAGCACAGACATAAGCAGGACCTTTTCATCATTATAGAAAGTTCTCCTGGACAGGGCAGGTCTGGGGTGGGCAATGTTCCTCTTAGGGCAGGGCCAAGGACTGGTCATAAGTAACGGATCAGAGAGGGAAGGTCTTTCCCTGCTTCTCTCTCACCTGGCCTTCCAGTGGTGCCAAGGAGAAAGGCTCCAGCTTATGATATCATGTCTTTAAGGCCCAAATGGTGTGGGGTAACCAGTGAGCCTAAGGCAGTGAGAGCTATAGTAAACAGCCTTTTGTTTTCATTGTAATTCTTTTAGTTACCTTCCATTTAAGGCAAGGGAGGCTGGTTTGCCATTTGGGGCAGTGATTTAAATTCTCTTTTTAAAATGGCTTATTTAAGTAAAAAATGAGCCGAGTTAAAGAAAAATGTTAAGTATGCCGCGGAGCAGGTGGCACAGGGATATGGCCAATCTGGGAAAGTGGTGGGTGTGCGTGCCTGCTGCAGAGAAACCCCAGCTCAGAGGGAACAGCTCGGGCTGCGGAGGCAGGTAGAATAGAGCTCAAGTTTCAGGGTCCCTGTGTGTGAGCTCGATGGCTTTGGGACAGGTGACTTCGCTCCATAGCATTCAGGAGCGAAGCTGGAGCCCCAAAGCTCAACCAGAGGGTCTCAGAGCTTATTAAGGGGACCATTTGCATGGGGGTTAGGGTAGACAGCCGTGAATGCCGCCATTCTGGGCTGGGAGCAGTATGCCCCTGCTCCCACCCATAGACTGGAGAGGGCCATGCCGAGAGCGCCTCGGAGACCTGATGGGGAGTCGGAGGGAGAAAAACCCGCCTTTACGCTTCTCTTGTCTTTGAATGTACTGCTGGAACTGACCATTAACCAAATCCAGGGGCAAGCCCCTATGGGGGGCTGTCCCACGTGCAGAGTGGGAGGAGAGTGAGGTAGGGTGCCAACAGCAGAGATCTAGCACCATCTCACTAAGCCTCAGTTTCCCCATCTGTAAAGTGGGGCTGGTGCCCAACAGAGTTGCTGTGAAGAGGGAAGGGGCCACGCGTGGTGCTGGTAATGGGTTGCCGTTTATATTCATGGTAGCAGAAGTAGTACAGTGCCTACCCACAGCCCCCGAGCCTGTGCTGATGCTCGATTTTTCTGAACTGAAAAGTAGCCTGTGAGCCTGGGCCCTTGGGAAGGTGGAACTGGCTTTTCAGGAGCCCATGAACTTGAGGCAGCAGGCAACTTGGGGATCATGTGGCTGTTTGCCATGAGGACCCGCCTGCACTGTCCAGTCACTGCCCCCGTTGCCCTTTGCAGTGTGTCTCTGCACTCTAGACTGCTTGGTGTCCCTCCACCTCCCTGTCCCCTGATCCATCTCACTGATTGATTACCCCACCCCAGGGCACACGGATTTGTCATCCTCTGGTCTATTTTCCACCCAATTTCCCACGGAGAGGTTCTTTCTCCTTAGATCCATTTAGGTCATCTTTCCTGCCATGCCTACTGGCTCCTACCAGTGCAGCCCGGTCCACATCAGTCATGAGCGGGCTCCAAGCTAGCCTCCTTCCACGTGGCAAGGCAGGCACTATCTAACTGCTAGCCTATTTCCCTGGAGGCTGCTTCCGCGCGCTCTCTCTCTCTCTCTCTCTCTCTCTCTTGCAGGTGGGAGAGTAGGGGTGGGGACTGGCGAGTAAATTACCACTTTGGACGCCCAGCTCTTTATACTTTACCCGGAAGCTGAGAATGCCACAGCCATTTTTAGTGGTGTCTTCTCTGGGGTATTGGGTGGGGGGACGGGTGTGGGGGGTTGGGTTAGCTGGAGATCAAGGAGTAGCCCACTTCCAAGATGATAACTATTTCTTGAGAAAACTTCCCCCAACAGCCCCCTCAGCTCACAGCTTTTTGGTTGGCTGAGAGACTTTTCCTTATGCCCCTCGATTTTCCTTTGTCTGGCCTTTTTTTCCATCTACCTTGACTGTTCAAAATGACTTTAATGGGGACTAATTCCACCGGTTGAAATTCATGAGATGCTTTACACATTCGGTGCTTTGCTGAAATTGCTGTGACAAATACCAGTGGCAATTTCTTCCCTGGCTCATTCTCTAATGTGCTCCGGGCAAGACAGAGTGCCCTGCCCCTCGCCAACATGCCATCTGGCGACACCGCTATCCTCCGCCAGCCCTGTGAGGTGCCCTGCCCCCATGAGGGTGGCTCTCAGACCCGCCTGCTGGCTCACTGGCCAGGCCACCTTCCCAAGGGGGACCGGTTGCTCTCTAGGGATGAACATCTGTTGGTCTCACTTCCCGAGTTGGCCAAAGTGACATTCCTTTGTTCCGCCCCCTTCCCATCCACCTGACTGTTCCCGTGGGCTTTGATGAGGACACATTGCCCAGCCGAATAGGGGCCGGGTCCTGCAGGTTGGGTTTCCCTCCATTCTGGCTGTGAGGGTCTCCATCTTAGCCCCAGGGTGCCACTTCTGGCTTCTTGGGTTAGGTAGGATCCCAGGTCTCCAAGGTAGCTTTTGTCACCCATGAACAAGTCTTATCTCCCTTCCAGTCAGCCCGTTCCTAGCCACCCCCTGCAAAGCTCACCAAATTTCAGCTTCCCCTTCATGGTGTTTGTCTTACGTGGCTCCGTCCTATCCTTACTATTATTCACATGATCATTGTCTTAAAATCAAATCTGAATTAATTTCCTCTTTGTTGTCTTGTGTAAAGACATCATGTATAGGTGTGTTATACTCAGTCTATCTTTTTTTCTTAATTCGTAGGAAGATAACATGTAACTATTTGAGTTTTTAAAAAGGCTCCCTCCTACCCCTTAACATTATCAAGAACCACAATGGAAAACATCAGTTTGGTAGAAAGGGCACCAGCCTCAGACTTATGAGCCCCAAGATCTGTCTTCAACTCCTCCATTAACTTGCTTCATGACTGGCTTACCCCACCTCCTTTGAGTCTTAGGTCCATAATACAAAGGAGTGAGTGAGTCTGGACGATTCCAGTTCTAAGATTCTGTGATGGTTAATAGGATTGGGAAGGATTATCTCATCTATGTCCAAATGTCTCCTTTAAGACATGTTTGAATTACCCTGTAATTCCCACCTTTGGGAACTGGGCAGCAGCCCGCATCCCGTGGACCCCTCCAGTGGCTGCTCATTCTCTTGGTGCACACATATGGCCTCAGCTCAGTTCCATCCAGCGGTCATCGCTCTGGGTAGGGCCCTGTGCTAGGACTGACATGGCAGGGGTAAATAAGACCCAGTGCCTATCTTCAAGGAGTTTGCAGTCTCCTGGAGCAGATACGGAGGCAGACAAATAAACTATGGTATGATATGGGAAATTCTAAAATTTAAATAGCTACCAAGTCCTTGGAGGAATGGAAATGAGGAAATAACTGATCGGCCTGGGGCTTGGGGGAAAGTTACATATCCCTCAAATGGGTAACACAAGACTGGGCCTTGAAGGATGCATAGGAGTTTGCCAGGCCAAGAAGGAGATGGAGAGATTTTTAGGAGGATGTAGCAGTAGGGACAAAGACTCATAGGCTAGAAAGGGCCTGGATCATCTGGGAGTGTGTCTGGGAGACAGAGTTGAAGGGTACGTGTTGCAGGAAAGAAGCGAGGCTGGAGGTGACACAGGGGATGGACAGATCAAGTGCATTTGCTGGAGGCGGGTTGGTGTTGCAGCTAGGTAAATTTTCCAGGTCTGGACCCACAGGCCCGCCGGTACTCACAGAGGCCCCAAGGAGATACAAGAGTCCCTCCCTTCCCACTAAAGAGACCTCTCAGGGCAATTTGCCACATACAGACAGGGGGAAGGGCTGGGCAGACAGGACTTCAGGGCTGGAAGCAGAGAGGCATTTTTCTTTAAAAGATGCTCCCTCCTGTGAACCTGGGCTCACCCTCCTGGGATAGCACCTGATTACAAAGCAGCCTCTCTCAGCTATCTGGATGCAGGGCAAGACTCCTGGGCTTGAAGTCAACAGAGGTGTATGGTCAGGTCCCAGCTCTGTGCCGGGGCCTTCTGGAGGTCACCTGCAAAGTAGTGAGAGAAGGAACCAAGTGAACCCTAGCTGTGTGTGCACAGGCACTGTGGCACCTCCTGCTTGTGTTAACTGCTCCCTGCGCCAGCTTCCTATTAACCTCCAGGAGGTGTATGCCGCTAGGATCCCCATTTTACTGTAGAAGAAACTGAAACACAGAGAGGTTAAGCCCCTCGCTCAGGGTTACACAACTACTAAGTGGCTGCACTGTTTTGAATCCAGAATTTTATCTGCTTTCTATGCTCTCTGCCAGAGATCCCTCTCTTTTGTGATTCCAGGATCTCCAGACCTCCCATCTTGGTTTTACCCAGCTCTTGGGGGTTCAAGGACGCCAGCTGTAGCTGGAGTGGGGCCTGGGACCCACGGCTGCACCACAGTGGAAGGCCATGGGCCTGGCCCCTCCGGATACCGGCTGTCATGGGGTGGCAGCCCTGTTCTCCTCTGTTGTTTCTGGCCTCGTTATTATTATTATTTCTTTCCAGCATGCTGCTAAAAGCTTCCCGCAGAGAGCATGCATCCAAGCTCTTTAAAATTTTAAGGGCTTTACTTAAACAATGTTATTTCCCTTGGAAAGGAGACAGGAGAGGCATATGTGATGGTTATATTTAGTGCAATGTGTGGGTCTAAGCACACAAGTGTTCAGTGGGCCTGGAGGTGACTAGGGAGGGGTGTGTGTGCGTGCGTGTGTGTCTGTGTGTGTCTATGTGTGGCAGTGGGAGGGTCTGCAGCTGGCCTCCCCTCTCTCCTGTCTCCCAGAAAGCACGGCCTCAGAGAGAGCCTATGGTGCAGTGTTCAGGGGACAAGAGGATGGTTGCCACCTGCAGGGAGCCGCTGGGGAGACATAAAGTTGGGCAGAGAGCTCTATCTTCCTGTCATCATCCTCAGCACTGAAGATGCAGTGGTCCTTGCTGCCCCAGGGCCTTTGCACACGCTTCCTCCCTCCCCCACCCCCAAAACCCACCTCTTTCTTTGGACCGAGGCCCGTTCATTATTCAGATCTCACCTTGGACATCACTTGATTCACTCATCTCACAAATATTTTCTGTGCACCTGCTATGTTCACAGCACTCAGGGGCACGGGTGCCCTTTGTGACTCATGTTCATGCCTCCTGCACCCGGCATGGGTCCTAGGGCTGAGCAGGCTTCAGCACATGTTTCTGGAACTTATGAAAGCCCACACAGATGCTGTGGGATCTGGAGAGGGTACAGTTGCCCTCCCGGACCTGACAGCCTTGTTGGAATTCATACCAGAGACATCGTGAAATGTGAGTGAGCTTGTTAGGCCTGGCAGAGTTGTACCTGTTCGGGAAAAACTCATTCTTTCCTTCTCATCCATCTGACAACTTGGGTCCTTACTCTGATCTGGGCAGGGTGTGAGTCATGGGGGGGTGGTGTGGAGGGGAGGCTAGAGAAAGGCAGAGCCGAACCCCGCCCTCCTGGTGCTTAGCTTCCACAGTGCACGACTGGCACATGTGTGGGTAGGAATTTTCACAGACAGGCGGGGAGTGATAACTACGGTGAGGAGGGGCGAGGCCTGGACACAGTGATGACCACGTGCAGAGGTACAGGGGTCAGGGCAGGTCCGGTGGCCCGACACCTCCTACATCCTGGTTCTGTGCAGGCCCTGGGACTGCAAACACCTAAAGGGCCTTATCACAGACTGTGGGAAATGTTGGCACGGAGAGCCAGTGGATGTGTGCCACTGACTCGGGGAGGCCCGCGACCCGCGGGGACCCACACTCAGATTCCCGGAGAGGAACTGGGGCTTGGGTGGGGGTAGGGGGTAGAGTGTGTTAGGTGGGATTTGGCAGAGTCATGGTTTTCAAACTGGGTTCCTTGGAACCCCAGTGTCCCACAGAGGTACCCCTAGCACCAGTTGGGAGGCCAGAATGTGGGTCCAAGTGAGAGTCGAGAGGGCCCTTGTCCCCAGATCAAGTCAGGAACCCTGCTTTGCCAGTTTTACAGACCGGGTTCTCTTTCTGCTTATGCTTTTCTTTGAATGTAAAAATGTAAAAATGAATGTTTTGGATGATGGAGGGAGCCATCAAAGCTGGAGGAGGTTCTGGAACTTTCCTGTTTAGGTGCAGCCTTCCTTTCACTCTACACGTGGGGAAACTGAGGCCAAATGCACAAGGGACTGGCCCCAGGTCAACAGCAGGAGGGGGCTGTCCCTGGGAGGAAAGCCTCTGCCTTGTGCTTGTCCAAGCTTGGAAAGGACGCCGGGGGCAAGGCCATCCTACCCTGGACAGGAGGCCTGGGGCTACTGTCCCCAGCAGGGGCCTGCCCGTCCCCCAGCCCAGCCTCAGAACACACCCCTATGAACCGTTCTCCTTTGCCAGCCCAACCAGTCTGCCCCACCCTCGTGGGGGCCTGGAATGAGATGAAATATTTTACAATCCCACGCTTCATTATGTTTTATTAAAAGCCTGTGCTAGCTTCCGCTGGTACCTCTGCCAGGCCCGGTCCTGGGGCTTCCTCTCCCTCCCCGCCCCCACCCCTTGCTGCCAAGAGGAGGCAGACAGCTGCCACCCCATCCCCTGCTTCTGTCCCAGAGTAGGGCCCTTACGGGGCTGTCAGGTGTCCGGGAGATAAAGGGGAATCCTGCAGGTGAGGACAGATTGGGGGATTTAGAGTCATAATCCTATGTGTTCACACATCCCTAACCTCATCTGGTCCTTAACCCCGGAGGGGACTGGTGCAAAGAGGTAGAGGGGCAAGTCCAAAGTCACGCAGCATGTTCGATGCACCTGGGCCTGTGTTCCTGACGCTCCCCACGTGCCCTGTGCGAATCCAAGATCGGGCTGACGCCCCCCCCCCCCCCCCCCCGCCAGGCGAGTCATTTCCTATCCACCAGTGACCTTTGGAAATGGCTGGCTCTCAGCAGCCTGCCAGTTTCCATCTGGGTGCCGGCGGGAAAGCCCTGGTGTCCGGGTATTTCCCGCGGAGAAACGGCACCCCTGTCCCTCCCGGTGTGAGGTGCTGTGCGGCAGCAGGGGGGCAGGGGGCGTGTTAGAGCATGGCCTGCCTGGATCTGAATGCCAGCCAAGTCACCTGCTAGATTTATCATGTGGGGCAAGGCATGTGACTGCTCAGAGGCTCAGTTTTTCATCTGTAAAATGGGAGTGATGATAATCTACGTTGTTGGGGAGATGGGACACTTAATAGACATTTCATACATGGTGGCAGTGGTTTTTGAATGGGCTTCCCCCACAGGTGAGAAGGTACCTAATCAGCTTTTCATTCAAGGGAGGTGGGATGTGATCATCTTGCTTATTATTAATAGCTAATACTAATAGAGAACATGTTATTCATTTATTAAGGACTTGCTGATTGCCTACTGCGTACACGAGGGCATGGTACAGCACAAGATAGTCAGAGCCTTGGGTTCATGGGGCTGACATCCTGGTGGGCAAGGCAGAAATGAACAGACAGACTAATCACCTACCAGACAAATATGGTGCCATAGTGAGAAGAAGGCCACAGGGTGGTTGGATAGTGGTTGGATAGTGCAGGGCTTGGGGAAAGAGTGGCTTCTCTAGACTGGGTGGTCAAGGATGGCTTCTTGGAGGAGGTGCCTTTGGAGCTGAAAAGAAGAGAAGCATATAAGTTGTGTCTTCTGGCCAGGTCCTACAAGTGTGTGTTTAAGTCCTGACAGAGCCTTCTCTGGGCCCTGGCCCCTCCTGCCAGGTATCAGCCACCTGTGTGACCGGATGCCGGTGCCGGAAACACAGCTGGCCCACAGTCACACCCGCTCCTGTCCCGGGGCTGAGGCCCAATGAAGCAGGAGGCAGGGAACTGCATTAGGCACCTTCCTGACTGGTTCTCATTGAACCCTTACCCATGTAGCAGGTGGATCTGTGGCTTGCTCTTTTTTGCGTGTGAGGAGCCTGAGAGCCCAGGAGACTGTCACAGCTGCTTCGAGGGTAGCTCTCTAGGTCTGTCCTTCCTTAGCCTCCCCCTTGTGCTCGCTGGCTGTGTGCATCTGGGAGTCTAGCGCAGTGCGAGGGGCTGGAAGCCCACTCCCTTCCTCCTGTTCCCCTGGTGCCCCCAGACACCTCCAGGCTGGGGCTGGAGCCCTAACCAGGGGAGTCGAGTGGGCTGGGAGGGCAGGGTGCCCAGAGTATTGATGGCCCTCAAAGCTGGCAGGTGTCGGGAGGCAAAAAGGTATTAATTAGCAGTTATTCCCTGGCAGTGAAGAGATGGATAGAGATTAAGGTGGCGGCCCGCGCATCCGTTTTGTAGCAGCCGAAAAGCAACAGTAAATCAGGGCTATGAATCGATACTGTAAGAGGGAGATATGTTTTAATCTTATTAGCAAGGCGGGAGAATTCCTCACTTGCGAGGCTGGGTCGGAAGTAGGGAGTGAAGTGACAGGGGCTTGGACCTTTGTGGGGGCGGCACCAAGATGGAGAACTGTGACCCCTGCTGGGAAAAGGCAGGGGTGGGAGGGGAGAAGGCAGTTCTGACTCACAGAAGGGGTGGTCTGCCTTCTTCCCAAGGGTCTCTGTTGCCATCCTGAGCCCAACTCGTCCCTCCCCGTGAACAGAGGATTCCGGGTTGAACATCGGTTCAACTGCTGGGCACGGATGGGACTCTGACTCTGGCGCTTGGCCCAGCCACATCCCCTCAGTGGGCAAGGCTCTGAGGCCTCCAGAGCGGGAAAGGGCCGAGTGGGACCGTGATCAAGGTAGACCCTGAGCCCGTGGCCTTCGGTCCTCCCGGCAGCAGCCATCAGGGTGGGCGCTGTGCCCCGGTGCACCGAGGGAAACAGGTGCAGGTGAGGACATCTGCTCAGGCGTGGCTGAGCTGGGTCTTAACCTCATTTCTGGGCGGCCAGAGCCTGTGTCCTTTCCACCGGAGCACCAGACCACCCCCAGCAAAAGCAAGAGGAAGACCCATGAGGTCCAGCGTCTGTGTGATGAGGGGTTAGATTCGGGACACCTTCTTTCTCCTCCTCTCCCAGGGTCAGTTCCGCTCTGCACACCGGGACAGGAGGAGCCTGTGGGAGGGAGCCTGGGATGCAGGTGGAACAAACGAGAGCAGTCAGGGTAACTCCCAGCACCTGCCTTTCTGATCTCCTCAGGACAAGCAGCAATTACTATCTCTGGGCCTCGTTTTCCCCATGAGATCTCGAAGGGCCTTGTAAGCTAGAACATTCTCAGACCCTATTTTTCTCTCTTCAAATGACGAGTTGCCTGCTATGTGATGTAATCCCTTTCAGAGTCCCTGTGATGTGAACGTTATGAGCCCCATTTTACAATTAGGTGAACAGAAGGGCTCAGAGCGGGTTAGTTACTTGCCCTAGGTTACCTAGGGGGGAGAGAGAGAGAGAGAGAGAGAGAGAGAGTGAGTTTTGGGTAGCCAGCTGCTGTCTCTGTTTCAGTAAATGTCCCATTTACTTACCTGCCTCACTCACTCCATGAAATCAATAAGCATGGAGTTCCTGCTTGTGTTATTTACCTTGTCTTATTAATGTCTGTAACACAGAATCCTGTGAGCACAAAATATGCTCTTATTAAATACTTGGATTGATGGGTAGATGAAAGATGGATGGGTGGATGGATGGATGGGTGGACAGAAGGATGGGGGGCGAGTGGATGGGGGCGTGGGCGAATACATGGATGGATGAAATGATAATTAGTGGATCCAACCACACTGACCTATGACCAGGGAACACAAAAGTTTTTGGTTAGTCCTGTGGACACTCCTGCCTTGTCCACTGTTAGATTCCCATTTTTTAGCATGGTAGGTGGCAAATGGCTTTCAGTTGAATGGAATTCATAGAAATCCTCTGGAAAGGTCAGTATTTGAATGTAGGCTGAGCTTTGGAAGCCCAGCAGACAGGCAGAGGGATGGACCCAAAGGCCTGGGTGTGTGCTAACTCCCCAAATCGGGAAATGACTACAGACTCTTTCCTCATCCGTGGATTCTGGGCCCCAGCTGCCTCTTGGGGCTGTGGGAAAGGAGATTTTGCAGATTTCCCCAGAGCGTCATTAAAAAGCATCCTACCCTCTCCTGAGTGGCTGGGGAGGCCCCTGGTGTTATCTTCCCTGTTCTCTTCCCTGGCGGAGTCTGGGTCTGTGAAGCAGACAGAGAGGCTCCGAGCAGGCCGAGGAAGGGCGGCAGGGAGTCCACTGAGATGAGGATTAAGGGTATCCCTCTCTTCTCGCCAGGCCAGTGAGAATTTGGCTTTACATTTCTAACCTACATAGAGTTATATTCATTCTCTCTCCCACTAGATGCAAAGCGCTTTTTTGGAGCAATTAAAGAAAAGCATAAATCAGTCCATTTTTAAAAGCTCAGGCTGACTTTGTGGCTGGCTAAAATTAGTGTCTCAATAAAGGAGGAGGGGGAGGCAAGAGCTGGATTTGGCTTCAAGACGCTCATTCACTGAGGTTGGGGGAGAAGCCAGGCCTCTGCCCTGCAATCGGCCGGATCCCTGGGAGTCACGGTGGCTTCTGCTGACCAGCACACCCTCTCTGCTCCAACCCCTGTCTCAGGCCCTTCCCAATTCCCTGATATGGTGGAAGGAGAGTGCGTTTGTAGAATGACTGGTCTCAAACCCCAGTTTCACTGCACATCTGCTCTGTGGCCCCGGGCAAGTCACCTCACCTCTCTGAGCCCCCTGTTTCTATGTCAGACAAAATGCCACCTTCTCACCTTTAGGCCTTCCCTCTTCCACCTGACTGGGATCCACACATCTCCAAATACGAAGTTGTCTTTCTGCCCATGAACCCCGCCTGGCTCTGTGATCACACTCGGTCAGCCCACTCCTCCATTGGACTGGAAGCCCCCGGAGGGTCTTGTCTGCCTGCTCATCGCTGGCACCTTGTAAATGTGCAGCCAGTATTTTGTTCTTGACTGAAGGAATCCATATAGACCCCATGTACCCATCACCTTACCTCTCAGGGCTTCACTTCCTAACTGTAAAATGAGGATAAGAAATGTATTCTTTGCAGGTGAGTATTAAGTGCGATAAATCCTGTATCTGGGAGATCTTTATCAAGCTCTAATTACATTCTGGGCTCAGGGAGGCAGCAGTGAGCAGGACAGGTGTGGTCCATTCTTTCAAGGACCTACAAACCTGGCGGGAGAGAATGTAGTGTTCTAGCACCTCGGACAGCGCTTCTGCCGCTTGCTCCTAGTTGAGTAACAAAGGGATGAGGGAGTGAATGAGTGAAAAAATGAATGAGAATCCTCTCCTTTTGTGGCTCCCCTAACTTCCACCCTTAACATTTCCCCTACCCCTGCACATTATCTGGGGACTTGCCTTTGGTGCTGACAGTTTAGACTTGATTCCACTCTGGCTGTGTTGCCCTGCTGGGTGTCTCACCCTGTCTGGGCCTCATTTTCCCACCTGCAGCGTGGCGGGCGGTGGGGGGGTGGGGAGTTGGGGGGATGGTCTCCAACTGTCTTTGACTTGGGAGGGGTGTTCTGGTCCATTGTAGAGAGGACCTCAGAAGCTTCCAGGAGAGAAATCCTGTCACCTCCCACCTCGCTCCTGGTTTGGTTCTTCTGTAGGTCTGGCCTCAGTGCCCGCTCATCTCCCAGAGGGAGGGTGAATTGCACACAGATGCTATCTGCTCATCTCCCCAGCCTCTTATCGGGGGCATAAGCCTTTAGGCAAACACATTAGCCAAAGCAGGCCAGGCACCTGGGAACCAGAGCCTTTTCACAAACATCATCTCTGGGCTTCTCTTGGCCATGGAGGATGGGCACGGACGCTGGCCTGTGCTCCTCACTGGCCCCTAACCCCAAAGGCCTGTCCAGCCCACACCTGCAGGATTGACGCACAGGTCCTGAAAATTCCAGGCACCTGAATTCAGCCCTCCCTCCACACCGTGCTCAGCAAGACCGAGCTCTAGGCTGGCGCTTTTCCCACCAGCCCGCTCAGGGAGACAGACGCACTCCGACAGGGCCTTTAGCCCATCACAGTGAGGCAGAGAAATCCTACATAGAGTTCCACAGCCATGCCTGGGAGATTAGGGGATTCTCTGCGATTCAGATTGATCAACAGATTTTTCTGGGAGAAAATGGGGCTGTCACTGAGCATATGCTGTCCCGGGGCCTGGGCTCTAACTCTCATGTGCACCAGCAGTGAACGGGTGTGTCAGACTCCCTTCGTGGGTGGGGACCAGAGCCCCAGGGAAGCCAAGTGACCTCCTTCAGGGATCTGGGGAAGGAGGCTAACCTGTCTGGGCTCCTGGGAGGGGAGGGCAAAGCTTGGGCCAGCCGCTTCCCTTACCTGCCTTCCCCCAGTGCTCACCTCAGCCTGAGATGGGCACCATCATTCCCTCTGAGCAGAACCTGAGGCTGGGGAGGGGGTATGAAGCCACACCCTCCAGATCCCACAGCGGGGGACCAGCAGCTCTGTATAGCCTACCTGGCTCCCAGGGGGCCTTCAAAGTCCCTTCTCTGTGTACCATACTGCAAAGCCCACGGACAGGAGCCCCTCTGGGGACACAGAGAAAAAATTCATAACCATGATATATTTGTGTGGATTTCTACCACGTACCAGGGATTTTCACATACTTACCATCTGGTGATTCCACCACAACCCTTTGAGGTAAGCAATATAGGTGTTTATTTAACAAATATTTATGTAGCGCTTACTGTGTGCCGGGCATTTTTCTAAGCACTTTATAAATATTCATGGGTTTAACCTGCATTAAAAACTCCACGAGTTAAACTCTGTTATATTCCCCATTTTATAAATGAGGGAGCCCAGGCACAGAGAGGGGAAGGAGCTGACTCAAAGCCACACAGCTAGTGAGTGACAGAGCTGGGATCCCATCTCCAGCAGTCCTGGCTCCTGTCTCTTGCCCCTCATGCCGAGGCCTTCTTGTCTTCCTCGGGTTTTCGGATTGGGAAGGAACTCAGAGCAGGGTGGGCAGCAGGGAAAGTGGCAGGACCCAGCGTTGAATGACACTGACCTGGGGATGGGAGCCGCAGGCCACCCCGCTGGCTGCCCCCTGCCCCTGGCCCACGGGTCCCCAGCATGGAGGGTGCTCTTAGTCTCACAGCAAAGCTGATGAGCTTGGATCCATTTCAGGGAAGCGTTCTTCTGCCCCAGGGTCCAGGCTGAAGGGAATGGGGCCCTAAATGACAGACAGGGCTCTAAGTGACAGGCAAGGCTGAGCTGGGATTAGCAGAGCTGGAGGCTATGCCTGAGTCCCACACACAGAATCAGCAAACTTTAAGACCTTTATCGCACTGCAGAAATCTAATAATCCCTCAAGGGACATTTGGCCTCTCTTTCTTCTGTTCCTCATCTTTGTCCTGCTGTTTATCTCACTCAATCCCTGGACGGCCTGAGAAGTAAGCTGGAACAAGGGTGGTTATGTACGTCTTGGGCATTCAGTGTCGGGAGCTGTATGTAGTATTTGCTTCTGGCCCTCCCATCAACACAGAGCCTGAGACAAGCATTCATGCGCAGGTAGTTTATTTGGGAACAACCCCAGGAAACACCAGCAGGGAGGAAAGGAGGGAGGCAGAAGAAGGAAGGAAAACAGTACAAGGTGTAGCCAGACCGCCAGGGAGGCAGCGCAGGGAGTCCCTCAGGGTCATCCTCCCCACGACGTGGCAACTGGGGCATTTATCCACCAGTCCCCTTCCCTCACTGAGTGAAGATCTGTTTGGGGACCATGTGGGTCCAACACGCCCTCAGTGGGGTTTTCTTTGGACACCAGCCCTGCATCTGGTTTCTCATGCTGTGATTGTGTTCCTGCTGCTACCAGTGAGCTGAGCCCCTGCTCTGAGCCAAGCTCCTGCTAACGGCTCTCCTGGAATTACGCCACCTAAATCCCCTTTCTGTGGACTTGACGGACCTGGAAGTCAGGAAACTGAGGCACAGCATCTGTGGGAGAGAAGTATTCAGACCCAGACACTCCCTCATCAAACCCTTGATAAGCACCCGCTCGCTGTGTGTGCTCGGTCCTGGTGAGGACAGCACAACCCACATCCATAACCATGTCCTCGGCACTGCTCCAGGCCAGGGAGGCTGTAATTACCAGATTCTCCGGGATGGTCCCTGTTGCAATTATTTTTCTTTTTTTTGTCCTTTTCAATACCGACTGTTTGTGACATACATAATCAAATGCATGCAAATGTTTAAACCTTTGTAAGACTTTTTGCATGAATGAATGCGCTCTTCCCTTCCCACCAGGGAAGCCACGTCTAACAGGAAATTGTAGTCAGGGCTCGGAAAATGTGGTCACGGAACCAAAAGGAAGGGAACCTGATTGAGCCTCAGAACCTCGGCC
The DNA here is from genome assembly GCA_004023965.1 of Spilogale gracilis. Classification (NCBI taxonomy): domain Eukaryota; kingdom Metazoa; phylum Chordata; class Mammalia; order Carnivora; family Mephitidae; genus Spilogale; species Spilogale gracilis. The sequence continues at coordinate 39,832 of PITA01013504.1, read as the reverse complement.
TCCAGGGAGGCTCTGCCTGGACCTTACTCATTGAGGTCCTTGGGGTTCCCCAGAGCCTTCCCTAGGGCCTGGAACATCTTGGGGCTCCTTAGGTGATGGACGTCCCCCTCCCCCCCTTCTGGGCACACGGCAGGCCAGATTTGCAGAGAGCTGGGGTCCCCGAAAGCAGCCCTCAAGCCAGGATGGACAGGAAGTGGGAGGATGTCCTTGCTCTGGGTTGGACACTCAGGGTGCACCTTCTATGCCGGCTCCCAGAGATCCCTGGTGGAACAGAGCCCCAGCTGCACAGTATCTGGGGACTGGCATGATAACACACCCACTGTTGGCTGCCTTCTCTTGCTCCCTTTCCTGGGCCACCTCCCAAAGAAGCCACCTGTACCAGAACTGTTTTCTGAGTCTACATTTGGGGGACCCCAAGCCAAGCCATCGCTGTACCTACCTTTGGGGCAACTGTGGTGATTTCATGAGTCTTCATAAAGCCCAGAATAGAGCCCGTGTGCGTGCGTGCCATCGGACAAACACTTCTGTGATTAGGACCCCTGTTTCTCAGACATCTCGCATACTGCACAGGCTCTAGGCCTTTGCTCCTGCTCTTCCCTCTGCCTGCCCTGCCTTTACCCTCCTCTTCCCCTGGCTCATGTCACGATGTCCTCTGAGATTCAGCTCAGAAGTCACCTCTTCTTGGAAGCCTTCCTTGACCACCCTTTGCACTTCGCTGGTGAGGGGTTCTCTGCTCCGTTTGCCTGCAGGCTTCCTTCCTTCCTGGCACTTACACTTAAGATTAGAGACCATGTGTCCTTGCCCTCTGGTTCTTTGGGGAAGGACAAAGGCGCACGCACGCGCCTGTGTGTGTGTGTGTGTGTGTGTGTGTGTTGCATATCCCTCTGCTCTTCACAGCCCTGGACCGTGTCTGCACACACGAGGCACCCAGCAGCTGTGAAGCGATAACAGCTTACAGCCCACATGGGAAGGACTCTGGACCCTCAGCTCCTTTCCCCCACTTCCTCCCTCCTCACCTCCTCCTGGGGGACCTCCTGGAGCAGGATCCTGGGGCAATGGGAACTCGAAGAAAGATGAGCATCCAAGATGATGAGAGTTGGCTTTGGAGAGGAAGGGTTAAAGGGCCTTAAGGTCAGGGTCTCCTCTGGTGAGGAGGTCAGGAAGAGAGACAGACAGAGAAGGGGGGGGGGCTGAAAGCTTTGAGGGCTGCTTTGTTTCCATTCTATTTATTATGATGATAACAATGGTTATTTAATGAGGAGGATGCTGAGCCAACGTTTTCCCCATCTGCAAATGATTTAAAACAAAAACAAAAACAAAAAAAGAAACAAAGCAGTATGAGTTGGTTTTAAAGTAAGGGAGGTTGCAGGTAGATACCAGGAGGAACTGTTAGACACCAGGATTGGCTGTCATTGGGTTCTCAGCAGGCAGGCAGCAGAATAGTGGCTTCAGCCAAAAGAGAACCTGGAACAGGGACCTGGGGGCAGAATGACGCCTGAGGGCCTGAGGATGGGAGGGAAGCTAGTGCACAGATATGCGGGGCACTGAGGCTCCCCACCAGCTCTTGTGGCCAGAAGGAGCTCTAGAGGGAGGGGCCTGGACACCCAGTGCCCTGATCTACTGCCAGCCTGCTGGAGGACTTTAAGCAAGTGGCTTCACCTCTCTGGGTCTCAGTTTCTTTAACTGTAAAATGGGGAAACGTCCCCAGCTTATTTCACCAGCAGTGTCCTAAGTTACTGGATGAAAATAGGCTTTACACAATTTAAAACACTGCCAAGATTTAAAAAACAAAACAAAACCCAGAAAAACAAATATCAACAGAGCGAGGAGAGGAGACGCAGAAGAGGAAGAAGCAAGTGTCTGCTTCTCGTTCTGTGCCAGCAGCCGGTGGTGAGGGGACACCCTTCAGTGAGCAGCTGCCCCACACCTCGCACTCCACCATGAGGACTTTGTGAACCCTCACAATAGCCTGCTGGGAGGCACTGTCTCCATTTCACAGATGACAATGCTGAGGCCCAGAGAAGTCAGTTCACAGACACAGAGTCACACAGCAACAAGTGGTAGTGTAAGGATTAGCACTGAGGCTCCCTGAGTGAAAGCCTGAGCCTGTACTCCGTTGCCATGTTATCAGAGCTGGGATGGTCACATGTCCCATGCTCATCTGATGACCGGATGGCCCCCTCCCTATGCCCAAAATAAAAAATAAGAGGGCAAGGCCAAGAGATCTTCCCAGAACTTTAGGCCCTCTCTATCCCTCCTCATAAAAGCCTGCACAGGCTCCCCTGCCCCCTTGAAGGGAGCCTCAGGCCCTGTCTGGAACTTCATCCCCCACCCAGCCGGGGCCTCAGCTGAGGAAAAGCAAGGCTCTGAGCCCGACTGATGAGTTCCCAGGCACTGCCCCCAATCCTGGCTGCCTGGCCAGGCAGAAGGGTATGCTAATTGCTCTGTCAGCAGTGGAGCCTTGTTTGCATATATGCAAATCAGGGGCTCATTAGCTGTTCTCCCAGGTGGGTCAGTTCAGGCCTCATCCTGACCCTAGCACGGCCGGGTTTGAAAGCTTCCCTAGCCAGTGGGACAAATGCCCGAGCAGATGGAGGACTCAGCAGGCAGGGGTGGCCCGTGGCCTTGGCAGCTGAAGGATCCAATCAGGACCCGGTGTTTTGATGGCGAACCAGAGGCTGTGATCTAATGTTTCCCTGGCTGTCTCCATCCGGGGGACTCCAGAATATCCCAGGGCTTTCTCCTCCCAGGCACGGGCCTCATGAAGCTGACATTGGCCCCACACGGGCCCAGTCGGGGCAGAAGCCCGTTGTCCAGCCGCGAGGGCTCTCGCAGACCAGCGGGCATCCGCAGAGGACCTTGGGCCTGAGTCCTTGAGCCTAGCCTGGCAGTTGCTCAGAGGCAGAGTCGTTGAACCCCTCTGGCCGGCGGGGCTCGGGGTGCAAAGCTTCAGGACTGCTGTCCAGCACCCCGTACCACCAGGCTGTCAGAAGGGGCCCCTCGTCTCCTGCCTGGATGACCACAACGGTCTCAGTCCCGGTCTCCTGCCTCCACTCCTTCCCCACTGCCTCTTCCTCCTGGCAGCCCAGCTGATCTTTTCAAATCACAAATCAGATCACTGTCCTCCCTGCTTAAAACTTTCCATGGCTCCCCAGTGCCCAGGCATCAAGTCCAAGCCCCTGACCTCGCCTGTACCCCGTACGTGGGTGTCCAGCCCTAGCTTTCCTGCTCAGTGACCAGCCCCCTCTTCTACACCATGAATTCCTGGGTGGTGGGGGGGCGGAGGGGGGCAGGGAGCTTGTCTGGGCAGCTGCCCTAACCTGAAAGCTTGGCAGAGCTGGGTTGGACTTCCAGGGGCCAGAAAAATCACCTCCTCAGGGAAGTCTTCTGGGATGCTCTCTGTGCCTTTCCCTCTTTCTGGATTTTGAGGCGCTCAGGAGCCCAGCTAATGCAAATAACCCCACGGGCCTGCGCCTTCATTCCTGAGTCTCTATTCAAGATCTCTTTCCTCGGTGAGGGTCTTCTCTGTTAGATCGGGAGTTCTCAAATGGTAGAGGGCATGTGTCTCCCCCATTAAATGTGGGACCCCTCCAGGGAGGATTGCGTCTCTCCCATCAGACTAAGGCCTGTGATGGCAGGGCTCTGTCTCCCCACATCAGAGTAGGACCCCCCAGAAGGTAGAGTCAGGACAACTGCCGCTTAATCTCTTGTCAATCTAAAAACAATGTAAGCATCCATTCTGTTTCCGGCCTGTTTTTTTTCATGTGGCTGTCTCTGGGAAGACCCATGCAGAGGAAGGAGGGCTGGATTTGAGGGCATCTCTGTCCCCCACCCCAGGGCTGGTGCCACAGCCCTTCCCTGGGACAGGGCAGCTTCTCAGGAAGTCTGACCTGAGTGGGGAGGACTGGGACCGCCAGGTCCTTCACAAACCCCCCGTCCTGTGCCCTGTGCAGGGAGTCCAGGGCCCTTGCACCAGGCCCTGCCCAGATGTGGGGCTGTTCCCCGTTTCCTCCCTGCTCAAGCTGCCTGGGACTGGGGTGGCTGATCTGCCTCCACTCCCCACCCCTGAGAGCATGTGAGCCCCCTTCCCCTCCACACCCAGTCTCTGCTTCTGTTCAGTCCTGACTTAGCCTAGCCTTGGTCTGGAACCTTCCTAAAGCATCTAGGTCCAGTTGCCCGATGCCCCTGAAGACACCACCAGGTAGATCTAGGTGATTAGAGTCGCAGTCTGACCAGAGGAGACTCTACAGCCTCTCAGACCACCCAAAAAGAATGCCCGGGACCGTCCGAAGCGTACGCCCCTTACCCTATCTGAGGCTTGCCTGCTCTAACCTCCCCTGCACCCCGGGCTAGCGGGGAACCGGGATGGAGAGGGGCGAAGGCCATGCTGGGAAGGGGAAGGGTGCTCTTTTTATGCATGACCTTGAGTAAGACATTTCAACTCTCCATGCCTCAGTTTCCCTGTCTTTCAAGCTGGAGAATCACATTGAGAACAAAATGAGATGCTCAAATAGGGGTCCCTGTGATAGGTTATTACCGTGGGTGAATCATGGCTGCCTCAGAGAACATTCCTTCCTGCTGTTTTGGATTATCTGACTTTTAAAAATCACCTTTTTTTTTTTTTCAATTACAAGCGTAATACCCAAAAGCTGGAAATAATTTGGAGCATTTAGAAAAGCACAAAAAAGAAAATCCTGGTACTCAGAGATGACCGCTGTTAACTCCATGGTGATTATCCGGCCAGCCGTTTCTGTGCATGGAGACGCAGAGTTTGGGGGACAAAACAGAAAGGAATTTATGTGAATTTTTCTTTTAGATTATCACTGGAATGGTTTCTGTGGCTAGATGGCACCTCTCAGCCTTTGTTCCCTGACCCCTGTGTGAGCGTCTGAAAGCCACCCGTTCACCCTGTTTTTGCCACCAATTTCCTCGATTCATGCTCCCTATAAACCACCATGGGGAACTTTATAGACCCACAAAGGCATTCAAAGTTAATGGCAAAACCAACCATGTGAAAACTCTGCCCTAAAATCCGCCTCCATCCCGCCCCAGCGCTGGAGAGCCCCTGCCCCTCCCGCGCCCCTCGAGACTGCCCGTTCCCGGATGTCCCAGCCGGCCCCGAGCCCTGGGACAGGGACGGAGGCAGGGAGACAGTCCTGGGGATGACCTTCTCTCTGCCGGGACATGGTGGGCACACACGTGCTTGCCAACACAACACAGAAGCAATAAATATCGGGGCTGTAATTTATGTAGATGTTTTGGAGTCCAAACAGAGGGGTGGGGAGGACCTAATGAAATGACATCCCTCATGTCGGCTTCTCAGGGCAGGAATGGAGCAGCTTCATAATGTACAGGGATGCTCGCTAGTCTGAGGACGGAGGTTAGGTAAATCCAAGTGCGGGCTGCCCTTGGGCTCCTCTGCTGAGGTCAGGGCTCCGTCAGGGGATGGAGCCCAGAACTGGCAGGGACTCCAGCCACTCCTTTATTCGTCCCTTCAGTAAGTATCTTCGGGCTCTGCCCTATCTGTGGCCCCAGCCCACCCGGGGAACAGAGGGACAGAAGTCCAGCTTAGTCTCTGAGCGGAGGGACGTGTGGCTTCTGCTAGAGCAGTGGACAAAGCATGGGCTTGAACCTGGCTTTGCTGTGTGACTGTGGGCCGTTACTCATCTCCTCTGATCCCATTTAGACAACCATCTAACAGAAAACAAGAGTATTAAAGGAGTGAGTGCCCCACTGAGAGATATCGGGCGGAGGGGCGCGTGTATGATAAATGGCAGGCCCTCCCCACCCTCCATCCTTTCCCGATTTCCCGTAAACTATGAGGAATGAGGAAGGACAGATCCCTGGCCACAGACATTTCCGATCACCTGGTTTGGAAGCCCTGGGCCTTGCAGGCTTCAGTCAGTTTGAGGACTGCCCCTCTGTCCTTTCAGACAAAGAGGCAGGTGGGGCAGCTCAGACCTACTTTGCGCCTCGGAATGACCATCCCGCTGCTTCACCCACCAGCCCAGCCACACCCCTGCCACACCCCCACAGCGCAGGGTGCACGTCCCGCTTTGGGGCCAGGTAGGGGTGGATCTGGAGGGCCATTCCATTCGACCTCATTTGATGGGCAAGGGAACTGGAACTGGTTTCTGGCCAAGGTCAGAGCCACCGAGGGTCCCAAGTGGGACCAGAATCCGGCCCAACATCTGTGCTGGTCACCCCCAAGCCCCCTTCCCCCCTTCTCTGCTCAGAGCTTTTAAATCTATGTCTTATCTTGATGGACCCTCACTGCAGACCCTGTAAGGGGCCAGATGACATTATCCGTAATTCGTAAATGAGGAAAGCGAGGCTCAGAGAGGTTGGGAACATACGCAAAAGGTTACACAATGAGTTAATGGCAAGGTCAGAAATCAAACTTGTTTCCTAACAGGTGCCCAAAACAAGAGCAACAAAAAAAAGGAGTCACCCTCTCTTCCTCTCATTTTCCGAGTCCAACCTGACTGGAGGACAAGTTCAGGTGGCTTTTCCCCCAACACGTCCTGAGTCTGGAAGCTTTTCTGCCCTGTCCCTGGCACCCGTGGTCCAGCCACCGCAAGCTTGTGCCTGCCTGCCACCACCTCCCAGCTGGTCTCCGTGGCTGCCACCCCTCACCCTCCCTTGCTCAGCTCCTTTCCCAGTCCAGGGAGATGTTATTAAAATGTAAATCAGATCCGATTGCTTCCAGGCTTAAAACCCTCCAAGGTTCGTCATTGTACTTGAAGCCAAATCCCACTCCTTACCCTGCCTCCTCCAGCCGTGCCCCCCTCTCTGACCTCACCTTGTCCTGCCTCCTACGCATTGACTGTTCCCGCAGCTCTGGCTTCCTGCTCTTCTCCATGGGGCAGGAGCTGTCCAGTTGCAGGCCTTTGAACATGGGACTTTCCTGGGCTAGGATCACTCTTAGGAGGATCTTCCCATAGCTGCCGCCTTCCCTTTCCGCAGTTTAAGTAAAAAGGCCTAGGAGATGCCCTTCCCGGCCACCATTATCAAAATGCGCTCTCTCTCTCTCTCTCTCTCTCTCTCTCTCTCTCTTTCATTTTCTCCTCCTGTGAACACATCCTTTAGGACACTTTTTGCTATCATTCATATTTTTGCCTGGTCATGCGTTAGCTTGTTCATCATCTGATGCCCTGCTAGAATTTATTCTTGAAGATTTTCTCCCTCCTACATACCGAGATTGTTCTAGGAATATATACGCATGACTCATTTAAATTCACAACTCTGCGAGAGAGAGACTATTATTATATCCATTTTACAGGTGAGGACTCTGAAGCCCAGAGAGGTTAAGTAATTTGCCCCAGGCCACACAGCTGGTTGGTGGTCAATGTGGATTTGAACCTAGGCCTTCTAGCTCTAGAATCCAGGCCCTGGCCACATACCAGGGCAAGGGGGCCAGGTCCTTCCTGTTCCCCTCTGCACCCCCGGTGCTTGGCACAGGGTCAGTCTGGCACAGAGAAGGCACACGGTAGAGGTTTGTCATGGGAAGGAGCACAGGCCACAATGAGCGAGAGGTCTCCTGTTACAGCTCATTTTTGCATTGCTTCGAGGAAATGGGGAAATAAAATAAAAAGTGGAGGAAACAAGCCCGTATAATTTAGAGAATGAATGTCTTCTCCTTGAGCGACTGAGGTTGTTTCTAGTCAAGTACAAAGTCGCCGCCTGCCCTCGTGCAAACAAGTTAATGTTTTATACCCATTAAAAAAGGCCAGAGCATAAACCCAATACTTGAACTAAGTGTCCGTGACCTCTGACAGCATCAGCAGGACATGCTCACTGTCCCAGGACCTGTGTCAGGCTGAGGGCATGGAGAGGGTTTAGGGCTCCGCGTTCTTGAAAGGAGCCCTGCAGCTCGTCTCCCCTGAACTAACAGCTGGTCAGGTGTGTGACACGTGCTGTGTGTGCATCTGTGTGCCCGGCCTCCACCCCCAGCCCCTGCTGCTCAGTGCTGAGAGACAGGACCAGCAAGCTTCTGGGGGAGGGGGTGTGGCCACAGCGGGGAGCGTGTGGTAGTCAGGTGAGGCCACCGGGGCTGGGACAGTCCCTCAAGCCTCAGGGCCAGGGACAGACTTGAGCGGGCCGTGCAAGGCGAGGATGGCACGCACAGAGGGAGGGTGCGGGCGTTCCGGCACGGTCCAGAGCCTCAGACTCATTGCTGTTCTAATCATTAGTGTCGATACCGTAAATGCTTACGAATCATGGAGCTAATGTTGCTAATAATAAGGGGTGATATATCCTGACTCCCCCATCCTGGCTGGATGCCCAGAGATGAACCTGCTTTCCCAGCTCCACTGAGCTGAATAACTGGTCCATGCACCATGGGCCCTCGGTGGAGGCTAGCCACCACCCCCAGCCCAGCCTGCCGCAATGATCTGGGCAGGTCAAGCAAATCATGGGTAGCTTTCTAAGGGTTCTGCCAAGAAGGACCCTGGCTTCATTTACCCATCTCTCCATCCTGGCTTCATCACCTTCTACCTCTGTGACCTTGGGTAAGTCATTCCCCTGGTCTGTCCCTCATCTGTAAAATGGGGACGACAACATCCACAGCAAGTCACACGTTCATGTACTCAGTAGCAAGAATGTAGGCTGTGGAGCCAGACTGATCTGGGGTCAAAGCCCTATTGCCACTCAATCTGAATGTAGGTCTCTCTAAGGCTCAGTATCTTCATCAGGAAAATGGGGATAATAACTTCCTTGGAAGAAGTCGGGAAGATTAGAGATAGTGCATATATGACATCTGGTGCTGGGTAGGAGGGGAATGTCGAGATACTTAAGGTGGCTTAAAGCTGGGTTTTGGTTGGCCACCAGTCCCTGTGCCCAGCCCTAGAGACACCTATCACAGGATGCTCTTCTAGCTCCAGGGGCGGGGGTGGTGTGACCAGGGAAAGGAATGCTGGGCTCCTTGAAGAGTTGCTTGTGCGGCTGGGTGGGGGACAGGTGCATAAGTACCTAGCTGGGGACCAGGCCATCCACAAACATTTGGGCCTTCCCTCCTCCCTGGGTTCCAGAGGGGTCTAAATTGATTTCTTAGCATTTTCCTGGGGATGGGAGGGGGGCCTGAAATCCCTGAATTCAGAGCAGTATCTGATCTGCCAGGTAATCTAGTTACCCCATCCAGGCCCCCAGCACCTTCCCTGGGGCAAGGACCTGGTCTCACCAAGCCAGTGCATTCTGGACCATTCGGAATGGAGAGTCTGCCAGCCAAGGCAGGAGAGGCCTGCCCTCAAAGGCCTCCGGTGTCGTCTACCACATCAGCCTCCCCACCTCGTGCCTTCAGAGGACAGAGCTGGGGAAGCGCCTGTCCCAGTTTATAACAGAGAAGACAAAGGTTAGAGCAAGGTCTGTGCCCCGAGCAATGGGGCCAGGTGGAGAAGGATGAGACTCAACGCCGTGCCTCACTGGGACCTCTGGGTCCCTGGAGGTTTTATCTATGCTGTGCAATTCTCTCCCTTCCCTGAGATCTCTGTTCACATGTTCTGTCCTCGAAGAGGCCTTCACTGACTGCTTGTCATTGTCAAGTTAATTAACACAAGCTGCTGTCATAAATAATTCCCAGCTCTCCGTGACCTAACTCAAATGAAAGTGTATTTCTTGCTCAGGCAAAGTCAAAGAATATTTATGCCTACATATACTCAGAGGCTTCCCTGGGTGACTCACTTCTGCACAGTGGTTCAGGGGTCCCAGGCTCTCCCATTTTGTGTCTCCATCACCCCCCACCTGCTGCAGAACGAGGAGAAAGAATACAGAAGGAGTTTCAACTGGTCCTTTGGGGGGCAGGCCCAGAGCCACAAGCACCACTTACCCCCACATCCCAGAGGTCAAAGTAGGTCACATGCCCAAGCCCCGTGTCCGCGAAGAGGGCAAGTCACTTCATGCCAGGCTGGGGAGGGGAGTGAGTATTTGCTGACCAGGAACTGATTGCTGAGTGGCAGAGCGTTTCACGGGATGTCTGGGGCCAGGCCTGGGTGTGACAGGTGACACAGGACCCCCTTTCGGGGACCATAAGCTCTGCTTAACCTCAGGGCAGCAGGGAAACACTTCTGTCTGGATATTGGTGAAACCAACAGTTTCTGTCCCACAACCTAATCAGAGATAGCCTGATCACAAAGGGGGCCATAGCATTTGTCATCCAAAGGGGGTCATAGAATTTGTCATCCAAAAGGATAATGTTTAAGGTGAAAAGGATCACCGATGGTTATGCACTGGACACAGGTCTAAACCAGATCAGCCCAGCCACCCGGGATGTGTGATCACTTTCCTTGTCTCTGTCCATCCCCATGACCCACTTCATCGTTCTTGTTTCTACGTGACGTTTACCACTCATGCACCTGTTCACATTCTGTTACCTGTCTTCCCCACGAAAATGTAGGGTCGGTGGGGGCAGGGATTCTTCTCTGTGCACCACCATCGCCCTGGGGCCCAGGACTGGCCGTGGCACGTGCCAGGTGCTCATTACATGCTTGTTGAATGAATGAATGAGTGGATTTACTCCATCATCCCATAGATTCAGTTCAAGGACCAGCCGTGTCTTCGCCCACAATGTGCCTGTGCTCCCTGAGCCGAACTCTAGTAGGTCAGGCAGACTTTGCATCGGGGCAGTGGGCGGGTGGGGGAGGGGCGAGTAAAATCCGGAGGCTCCAGGTGGAGTCAGAGCAGCCCTGCTGAGGAGGCTATGTTTCAGCAGACGGGTGTAGGAAGCAGACCCCACGGCCTCGGTTCTAAACGGCCTCGAGCTCACAGTCCAGTGTGGCCTTTCAGGTGTTGTGGGAACCCGAGTGAGTGGCTTGGCCTCTCTGATTAATTTCCACCTCTGGTGAGCGAGGCCAAGCCTCTGTGCCCTTGCAGGGTGGAGGCGAGGTCTGAGAGCCGCCTGGCTAGAATGAGCCCGGCAGGAAGGCAGGGCCCCGCGGGCAGTGCTGCTGGCTGTCACCGCTGCTCCTCTTAAGGCTGATTTCAGACTTGGCTTCCATTGCTGTGTATTTTGGCCTCTGGCCAGTAGGGGACATGAAGGCCCCGTTCTGCTCCTGAGGCCTCCCCTCAAAGCCCTCCAAGGACAGCTCCCAAGGCCCTTGGGCAGGAGCACCCAAGGTGGGGGGGCGGCTTGCTGTCGCTGCAACCCCTCCATGTGACCCGGCCAGGTAGGGGCTGTGCGCCTCAGTGTCGGCGGACGAGGGGTCCAGGGAGCTCTCTTGCGGGGCGAAGGGGAGGCCCGCAGAGACCCTTCAAGGCAAGAGCCCGGCACAGTCCCCGCCGCAGAGCTATGGGGTCGCCATGCGGGGCGGACATGACTTGACGGCTCTGGGGGTCCTGAGCAAGAGCACGGGGGCCCTCCCGGCAGGGCTCTGCGGCACCACAGGGAGAGAGGCAAGGGGACGTCTGTTCGTTTTGCCCCCTGCTGCTTGGAGAGGCGGCAGGGGGAGACGTGGGGACCAGCCCCAGGTGCTGCTTCAGCTTGGGTATAGACCGCGTCTCTGTTATAAATGGTTTTGTTCCCTCGAGCTGGCTGTCTCTTGACTGTCCGCCGATAGCCACACTGAGCCTCAGAAGGCTACACCAACGGTGCGCAGAGGAGGCTCGGCCGGAGGGATGGGGTGGGATGCCAGCCCTCCCGGGCTGGGCCCCGGGCTGGAGCTGGACACTCTGTCCTTGCTCAGCCAAGTCCTGGTGACTGGGCTCATTTCAGGGAGGAAAGAGCAGGTTGGGCTACCAAGAAAATGGCAGCAGTCATGCGCGGGACCCGTGAGGAGGGCAGGATGGAGGAGTGTTTCTTCTGAGTCAGTGACAGATGGCCACTGCCTTCTTTAATCCTCATCGCCTTGTGTCTGGTCCTGTCTTCGCAAATGAGGCGGCCGGCAGAGGGTCAAGGAGGTGAAGCAGCTTTCTACGGTGGTGCAGCAGGGATGGTGGCCGGTGGAGGGGGGCTAGGGCTCGAGTTCTGGCTCCCACCACCGCACACAGTGTCTGCGGGACCCACCACCATTTGCCCCAAGAGTCAGGGCTTTATCCCATTTCATCAACTGCTGAGGGGTCAGGGACCCCCATATAGCTCCAGGGTGGTATGTTCATTTAGCCAGATGGGGACACGGAGGCCCAGGGCAGGGCAGGGCCTGCCACAGCAGGGTGCTGGGTTAACTACAGGTGCGGCCTCACTTCCTAGGTCCAGCACCTTCCACCCACTGTTCCCACCTTCTGTCTGTGTGTGCTAGCTATTTCCACACCTTGAGGCAGAGCACACATTCCCCCCTTCACCGCAGTCCCCACCACTCCCTAATGCCTCCACTCAGATGGATAGTCCCATCGTATCTCCTGCCTGAGACCGTCTATTTGCCTCCCTGCCTGGGCTCTCTTCCCAGGGGACTCTGATAGCGCCTGACCCTCTGCTGTCCTCCCTTTCTCTGAGCCTTCAAGCCTTCATTGCCCCTTCAAGCCTGGCAGCCCCAGACTTTACGCCTTTGCTCAAACCTCCCTCCCATATGAAAATCTTCCCGTTCAAAGCCGCATGCCCTCAGCTGCTTCAGATTCTGCTCGGAGGCAGAGGAAAGCACAGGAGAGGAGCTAGGAGCTGTACAGGCTTCTCTTCTCTGACTTCAGTGCCTGGACCAGGGGAGGCGAGTGTCGGCCCTGTCACCCCCCTGACTCTGTGCTGGGTCCTGCCCTGAGAGTGCACATGCATTTCTGGCCAAGATGCAGCTAGTACTGAGAATGCTTCCCTTCTAGGGATGCCGAAGTCAGACCTGAGAGAGGGATGCTGTCTCCAGGGAGGGCCAGCCACGAGGGACTGGTGGTGGCAGGAGCTGGGCACCTGGGGATCTCACTCATCCACCTTGCAGGTCCCTGCTGAGGCTGATAGACCCAAGAGATCAGGACTTCTAGATTCACTCCTCCTCCAGGCAGCTCTCCAGGACTTTTGTAGATTCTAAGCAGTCTCAGGGGTCTCCAGGAGTTCCTCTTCTAGGGAAGGGAAAGAAAAGGAGAGGGGAAAGATGGGACAAGAGAGGAGGGAGAGAAGAGAGGGCAGGGGAGGGAAGAGGATGAACTTGGGCTACACAAGGCAACCCCATTTTCTTTAGGCCTAAATGGATTAGCTTATGTTGTTTCTGCCTGGAAGGCGTCCCACCCTAACCCCTCCCTATGTCCTCCAAGTCCTAGCCCAGAGGCCACTGCTCTGCCCCCCTGCTCCCCTTCTCTCTGCTCCCTGGTCCCATGGCACTTCGCATGTGCCTGGATTTCATTCCTTACCTTTGTCATCTGTGCTTGTGCTCCCCCAACTGTGACTCCCGGAGGACAGAGTTGACACTTTACCCCAGCGTCCAGCACAGGCTGCGGCACAGACAGACCCTCACCCATGTCTGGGAGTTGCCCCAGAAGTCACTCAAGTTTCAGTCCCGACTCTGCTACACTGGGGCCCTGTGACCTTGGGCAGGCCATTGATCTCTCAAGGCCTCTGCTCCTTCGTCTGCAAAATGGAAATAACAATACCAATCTGCTCTCTAGGGTTGCCATGGGAGTAAGAATTTGGCATCTGTGTACAATGAGCTGGGTACGTCGTAAGGGCTCACCCCGAAGTAGCTGTAGCACACAGAGAGAAAGGGGGCCCGGCCCGGGCCGGCTCGCCCATGCACTTCAAGGGCAATGCTACCAGAGCCCCCAGAGAGGGAGGGCACAGGGCTTGTGGGGTCCAGGGTTTCCAAAGAGCTGGGGCACCTAATGGAAGGACTTAGCTCCCTGCCAACAACCAGGGTCTAGGGACATTGTGGCACCCCTGAGACAAAGCCTGGGGGCTGATAGTGAGCCCACGTGGTGCTGCCCCGCATGGGGCAGGGGAAGGTGGAGGAGGGTCAGCCAGCGCCGGGCTGTAACCTTGGGGGAGCCCTGCTCCCAGCCCCCTCGGGGAGGAAAGAGGAAGCTAATAAGTGCGGTCGGTCAGGGAGGCTGGTAGCTTAATTGATTAATGTTGGTTCATGTTTTGACGGGCCCAGATGCAGTGCTGGCGAAAGGTGAAGTATTAATACATATAATATATAATTATGATGTACCACTGGCCTGGCAGCCTGTGTAAATAGTTACCCAGCTGGGAACTAATCCGGGTGAGTGGGCCGGGGCTGCTGGCGGGCCCCTCTCGGACACAGCAGGCCAGCTGCCGCCTGGTCGGGAGGAGCGGGGCTCTGCCTGGCCTCGTGCACCCCCAGGGGCCATTCTGTCTGGGTGGGAAGAAAGGTCATTTCTTTCTCGTCAACCTTTGAGAGGTGGCAGCCAGGGAGGGAGGAAACACGGGCAGGCTGGACTCCCACTGCCGGGTAAACGCTGGTTACACGTGATCTCACTTCTTGCTCCTTTTAAGGGCAGCTCAGCCTCACCCCTCTGCAGTCAAGGAAAGAAATTCAGAGTGTGAGTGCCTTGCCTAAGGATGCACAGCCAATGGAGGCAGAGCTGGGATTTAAGTGCAGGCCCATCTGGCTTGAAGCCCCTCTATAATGAACATGCTGAGGGAGGTCTGTTGCATCTTGGGTCTTTCTCCCTAATGTAATGTAAGTGTTGAGAAACCAGGGCTTATAAGGAGAGCTGAAGAAGGCCCCATGCACTCGGAACCTCCCCTGCCAGCACTGCCCCTCTGTCATCTCTCGGCCTGGGCTGAGCAGGACCACGGTTGGGGTGACCCCCCTGTGTGGTGAACTCAGGCAAGTCCTGGTTCTCAACGTCCTTCTGGTGCAGGCCCCCGAGCAGGGGACCCATCAGCCTGCATGGTCTCTTCCCCTCGGTGTGTGTGCCCTGGCTGGCTTCCCGCCCCTGAGCCAGGCCTGCTACACACTCACCTTCGGTGACGCTGCCGTGTGTGTGGGGGGGGGCTCTCTGCTTCCTCCCGCTGTGGCCACTAATGGGAAGCTAAGTGCCTATTTTGCAGATGAGGAAATTGCAATTAAGAGAGGTTAAGTAACTTTGCCGGGGTCCCGTAGTCAGTTCGCCTGCCTCCAAACACAGATTTTTTTCCCCACCTTATCAGATTGCCTCTTGGATGGATGGGTCTCCCAGGGTAGAACTGTTTCCTCTCTCTGACTCCAGGGGCCCGAGGCAGAGGGCTGGGTCTCCAGAGACTAGGTCGTTGCTCAGAGCGGGAACTAGATGGCGAGCTTCCTGGAGGCATGGACTCTGCAGGTCCCAACAGCTCCAGGCTTGTCTTCTCCACAAGACCAGGAAGATCCTAGTGTGGGGCCCTTCTTTCCTCATCAGACTCGGATCTTCCTCAGCCCAAGCTCGGTGCCCTCCTCCACCTGACCGAGGGCTCCCTGATGACAGAGCGAAGTCAGAAGTCCCTCAGCGTCCCTGCCCGTGACCTCTGGCTCTCCCCACCCCAACCCGAGGACCCCCTGCCTATGGCACCCCCCCCACCTCACCTGTGTCCTGCACATGACTCTCCCTCGGCCCAAGCAGAGGCTGCCAACAGGCCACCGAAGCCACAGAGTGTCCCGGGCATTAATTAGTGTTGCCACTGGTAAGTGTTTCTTCCCGTTTATGCAGATCCGCGAGGTAAGAGGCGTAGAATGAAGTGTGTGGTTTAATACGATGTGGTAGGAAGGAAGATGAATTTTAATTACTGGCTCCTAAGTGGACGGACAGCTTGTTAATATCCTTCTGAAGAGATGTCTGAGCCAGTGCTGCCCACTCACCCGGGCCCGGGGATCTGCCGCCCCATTCCAGGGCAGCTTGGCCAGCCGGTGCCTCTGGGGACATTCCTACCTGTCCTTGCCCAGCGGTCGTGCCGGCCATCCAGCTGTATTTGCCTTTGGAATTCTCACGGAAGCTTATGATCTCTCCCTCTCTCTCCCTCTCTCTGCCCTTTGCACGGCCCTGGGGCTTGAGCTCAGATCCCCACTGTGCACTTACTTAACGGGGTCACTGTGGGCAAGTCACCTCCCCTCTCTGAGCCTCGGCTAAGTGCTGAGAGTATGGACGAGGGGCAGTGGGAAATCTGCAGGTGTGTGTAGTTAGGGAAGATTTCTCAGAAAAGTGGAGATCCTGAGGACACACAGATCAAGAGATGTGGAGAGGGCAGCGGAGGGGTGGTCTGGAAGAGAGGGAAATGTGGGGTGTGTGGGTGCATTGGGATGTGGGTGCCTGAGTACGGGGGCCTCTCTGTCTGCCCCCTGCCACCTGCATCGTAGCTTCTGTCACACGCTGCCATCACTGAACATTTAGCAGGTGCCACCCCCCACCCCCATCCAACTGTGAGCTTCATGGGGTACAGGCCGCTCTGTTTGTTCACCCGGCAGCCTGGTGCCCAGCATGGCTCTGGGACCCTCTGTTTGTTCAAGGCATATTTGTCCGACGAAAGAATTATCAGCAGGTGGGTCCAGGTTGGGGCTGCTCTATCTGCTGAGAGTGCTGCAGAGCAGGGTGCCCTTTGGAATCTGGAGGAGGCAGGCACTAGGGAGCCATGGAAGACTCTAAACAGGGAGCTGATGAAATACTGTGATGTACCGTGTCTGTGAGTTCCCTCTGCCTCCTCTCTCACTCCCCCCCTCTTTGAACAGCTGAGTCATGACATGATTCCAGGCCTTCAGAATACAAGTCCAGAAGCACTTTTGGGTCCTCTAGGATGGACTGAGTGTGAGATTGAGAGGGGTAGGGCTTGGGGGAGAAGAAAGCTCTTCTTACGGGGAATTCCACTGAACTGGCTTGAGACGTGTTATCAACAAGTAGAAAAGTTGCAGCCTAGGTTCCGTGTAAGACAAGGAGCAGTCTCCTTGGAAGAACACACTGGAGTTTGAACCTACCTGTGAGACTTGACCAGCTTTGTAGTCTTTCTGAGCCTCAGTAGGCTCAGAGTATCTGAAATCAGGACTGGTCCAGAACAATGAGCATTCTCTTTGCCTCGTTCCCCCAGTTTGCCCTCTGTGTGGCCTTGGTCCAGGGGGAAGGGTGTGGCAGGTTTGGGTGTCACTTTGACCCGGCCTGAAGTCCTGGCGCTTTATAGGCAGCAGAATGACCTTGGGCAAGTCACTCTTTCTGTGTCTCAGGATCTCACTTCTTATAAGTGACGCAGTTAATAGCTCGCTGGCAGGGCTGCCCGGAGGAGAAAATGAGATGATGTCTATAAAACGTGGAGCTCCGTGTCTGACCCACAACAGGGGCTCGATGTGCTGCAGCTATTGTGATTTTCTTTATGGTGAAGAGCCTATGCATCTGGGATGGGCAGGGCATGGGGGTGGGGGGTGTCTGCATGCCCACTCTCAGGGACCCCCTCGTCTGGAGGGGCAGCTGGAACACATGGGCTGGGCCCGCTGCTGTTCTCCAAAGCTGAAATGGGGAAGGGAGGCAGGCAGGGGTGTGCTGGCTCAGATCTGAGTCTCTGGGCTGGGGGAGGGTTTCTGTAGGTGGGGGGAGGTACAAGGGGGATGCACAAAGGCAGGAGCAGGAAGGTGGAAAGCACTCTCATAGGATGAGGTCTCTTTCCACTTCAGAATGAAGGGAAGCGGTTGGGAGTGGGGAGGCTGTAGGGGAACCAGACCCTCCCTTCTCAGGAAACAAGTCGGCCACATGAATATTTGATGGAGTTTGCTTGCTAAGTGAGTGGCCCCTTGAGCAAGCAGGTGTCCCAAGTTGTGCGTCAGTGCTCAGAGTGGGGGCTGGACGTCCGGTTGTGGCTGAGCTCGCATGAGGGCGCACACAGCCTGGTGTGGACCCCTGAGGACCTGAGAAGGGTGTGTCGTGGCAGGAGCAAGGGATGACCAGTCGTCAACAGGACAGTGGGGATTGGTCCTTGGACCACAGTGGGTAGAGGCAGCTCAACAAGACAATGGGAAGGAAGGGACCCCCATGCCTGGCGCTTTGTTTCATCAATGCTTGCTTCCAACCTACAGAGTGGGCGTTATTGGTCCCCGTGGTGCCTAGGAGGAAATTTGACATCAAATTTGACTGTTGCGAGAAATCAAATTAGGGAACCGGTAGGGCAGCTGGGTCTACAACCGGGATGCCTGCGTTCTCTCCCTGCACCCCGGTGCTGGTTGGGGAAAAGGTCTCAGACGGGGGGGTGACTGAAGGGACAGGAATCCTCGTGTCCGGGTTTAGAGCTCCCAACCATCTGCCGTGCTGAACCCTCTTCTTTCCCACGGAGAGTGAATTTGGCTAAGCCAGTGTGGGATTATGGTGTGCCCTCTACGGCTCCCTTCTTAAGAGAAAAGGACCCCTTCCTGTCTGCCTAGAAACTCAGTCTGCACCTTCACCCTCATGACCTGATGAGGGGAGCGTGTGCTGGGCATCACCCTTGCCCCCTACCCCTGCTGACGCAGAGGAGAGGAAGAGCCCGGCTCTCTCCACTCCCTGTGCCAGGAGGGCCTGGGTGGGTGGGGGATTCTTACTGTCCCTGGGGCCCGGGTGCTACTCTGAATTACTCTGTTTGGCTGCGGATCCCCAGGCTGGGTCTTCTCCCACATTCCCTTGTTCTCTCGCGCCAGGCTGGCCAAACATCTTCATTGCTTCTATTATAGGAGCATCTGCTCCTCATTTAAAGACCACAGTCTTGGGAGGAGAGCCACCAGCTCAGCCCCGCGGACCAGGATTTCTCCCAGGACTGGTGGAGGCCATGAGAGTCCAGAGGGTCCACTCAGCTGCCTTTGGGATGGGGGTGGGGCGAAGAGGCTAGAAACCCTCTGAACTCCAAGGAGGGTCTCCGCTGCTTCTGCCAGAGCCCCATCCACGTCCCTCTGCCCGCCGTGGAAGAGCATCCAGCCGTTAACTTATATATAATAACCCTTAAACACTGCCATTAAGTCACCTCTCATTCTTTTAAAGTACCCAGGAAGGGAATTCAGGGTGATATATGGAGGCTTTTATGGCTGGTACTGGGCAGCTTAAGGACTTAGCCGCACACTGAACACACACGTTGCATAAATAAGAATCGCTGTGATATCAAAGCATCACTCAACTCGCTGTCTGGGCTTCTTAGCAGCACTGAACCCCTCCCTGTGCCCCTTAGTCACGGCCACTTGGAGGAGCAACACTGAAGCCCGGGATAAGCCCAGAACTGGATTGCTGGGTCTCCATGATTACCATTCCAGTTGGATGCACCAGGAGACCCCGTTCCTCTGTCTTCTCCTCCTTGTCCTCACTTACCCTTCACGGTGTGTGAGAGATGAAGGGTTGGAAGAGAAAAGGCATTGCCTGTCTTGGAATTAACGTAGTACTCAGTGCGCCATCCTCGACTTTACCCGCTAGGTGAGCTGTTCAGTAACCTCCCAGGTCACCCAACTCATCAGTGGCAAAACTGGGATTTGAGCCCTGCTTCTGTGCCTTGCCTGGAGGAGGTCTGTAAGAAACAGGAGGCTCTTGGGCTAGAGCTTGGGTGGGGTGGGTACCGGTGGACAGCTCAGGAGCTCCGTGGGGGTTATAATAAAGGCAGGATGGGAGGCGGGAAGGGAGAGCTCAGAGCTTATCAAGGGGTTTGCTACCAAGGGAACTGCTCACGCAGCAGGTGCACTCACATAGGAGCGAATGGATAGTGTTAATATTTAATGAGCAATGCTGGCTGTGGGAGAGTTGCTGTTTACTCAGCTGTTCTTTCTGACCTCCCTCTGCAGGCAGGGCCGCAGGTATGCCAAGCCCTGGGGGCACCTGGCCGGAGTGAGGTGCTGGGTGGAGGAAGAGCAGAGAGCTGAGGTTTGCTCCTGCTGCTTGTGGACTTCTGTCTCTGCCTGGGAGCAGCTGGAGAATAAAGCCCTAACATTTCCTCCTTTTTGCCTTCCTGTAATCCACCTGTAGCCCTCTTTCCAACACCATCGGAGTTGCCAGAGTCCCCTGGTTATGCTGGAGTCTTCTGCTCTTCCCTACTCACAGAGGCTTCCCATGGGCTCCAGAGTTGATTCCATTTTCCTTGGAAGCCCTCGGGGAAATCACCGGCCTCCTCTGCTATTGCCACCATCCCGAGGAGAGCGGTACAGGTGGCCACGTTAGCGAGTGTCTTTGCTTATGGCCAGAACACCCCTGCCCCTGCACAGCAGCCCCAGCCCGGCGCAGGGAGTTCTCACTGGTTACATCTGATTGACAAGTGGGGAAGATGAGCTTGTTGCCAGGGAATAGCGTAGCTGCCTGGCCGGGAGAGCGGCTTTGCCAACCCCGAGTACGGGGGAGGCAGGGAAAGGCTGCAGATGGGCTTCCAGGTGCTAGAGTTTGGGGTCCACAGGATGGGTGCTTGCTGCTTATCTCTACAAGCTGTCTGCCGGGTGGCTGGAGGGGCGTGTGGGCTCCAAGGCAGGAGTGATGCAGGGTCTTCATGAGTGGGGGTTGGGGGGTACCATTCTCTGCACGTGGGGCCGCGGAGGTTTGACAGAGCAGCTGTACCAAGAAGGCATCGAGGCTAATGGCTGAGGGTATGGCCTTGGGGGCGCAGAGCTCTGTGCTCAAACCCAGGCTCCGTTCCACTCAGCAGTGGCCTGCTCCCCCCATCGCCGGGAAGTGGCGGGGCTGACGCTGTCACGGGGAAGGCACCGTTAGAGGGCCCAGCATGGGCAAAGGCATAGCTGAACCTCCGTGCTCCATCTGGGGAATCCTATTCCGACTGGAATGGATGCAAGCAGAGGACGACAGAGGGGGACAAAGTGGGAGAGGGAGGTTGGGGACCAGATGTCCAGCTGAGGAATGGGGTATTAGGGGCAAAAGGGAGCCATGACCATTTCTAGGTAGGGGTTCTAAGAAGAAGACTGGCGACTCGGTAATGGCCAGACTTAAATCCTTGCTGGCTGGCCACAAAAGACACATTCGGGACAAGACAAAAAAACACAGGGCTCAAGGTTCAGAGAGTCTGATTCAATCAGTCAAAATACTTATTAGGTATGGAATATCTTCTAGTCACTTGATTTTATTCTAGGTGCTTTACTTTTTTTCTTTTTTTTAAACCTCACAACCATCCTGTGGGTATAAGTACTATTAGTGTCTCCATTTTATCAGGCAAGGGGTTGGGGTGGGGAAAGTGTTGAAGCACAGAGAGGTCAAGTAATTTTCTCAAGGTTGCACAGCAGCATTTGTCAGAACAATTTGAACCCAGGCTACCTGATTCCAGAGTTCATGCTTTTCATCACACGCAATCATGCTTTTAATCCTGGCCATTACGCAGGTTGGGGAAATTTTACTTTACCCTTTCCCCTTCCACGATGCTAACAGGCTGCAGATTTGGGACCCAGCGGCGTTGTCTACAAAGTGCCCTTGCATTCAGAGAGGGGAGAGGTTAGAGTAGGTGGTGCCATAAGAAAGGGCTTCCTGGAGGAGGTGGACTTAAGGGGGTCAGGTTGGGGTGGATGCAGGGACGAGGGCATTCCACGTGAGAGGGACAGCTTGAGAAAAGCCAGGAGGGAGCAGACATGCAGGGCAATGGGAGAGACTGAACGTGGGAGTGGCTGGGAGAGTGAGGCTAGCCACAGAGTAGACTTTGAAGGCTCCGGAGAAACTTCTGTCTCTGGGGAGCATGAGGGGAAATGAGCATGTCGTGGGATTTCAAGACTCCTTCTCTTCCAGAATCTCCCCAGACTCCATGGAAATGTGTCCATGGTACAAAGAACAGCCCAGAATGGGCACACCTGTCACTTCACTTAGAAACAGTTCTCTCCACAAAGACTCCTGGCCTCTCTCCTGTCAGAGGGCTGTGGAGACAGAGAGAGGGGAAGAACCAGGACTCTCCCAGAAGCATGGAGGGGAAATCGCTCTCCTCTCTGCTCTGGACCAGGAGGCACCTGATGGTCCGTGAAGTCCCAGCGAGGGTAAAAATACAACCGGGAAGTAATAGCCATGCTAAGGAAGTGGCTAGCGGCGCTGTTAAGAGCCCAGTCTTCAGAGATGGGAAGTCAAGTTCTAGTTCTGCACACATTAGCCATGTGGCCTTTTCCGCTGACTCTTTCTCTCTGAGCCTACCTTTCCTCTGCCATAAGACGGGAACTCACATCACCTGCTAGGGTGAGCTGATGCCCAGTGCTCATCACAGGCACTCAATAAACAAACACCTTTCATATTATTTCTTGCCGCACTTTCGTGATCACCTGCCAGACAACAATTCTCACTCTTTACTCTTTTAACAAGACCTTAATTTTGTTCAGGAATTCACCTTTCTTCATACGGACATGGACTTCACTGAGGTGCACCACCTCCAGCCCTTGGGGCTTTTTAGCCATGAGTTATGGGTGGAGTCACAGGCCCCTGACAGGCTTCTGGTCAATGAGAGGAAATCTACAAAGGAGCTTCCAGGAAGAGCTTATGTCAATGAACTAACAAAAGGGAGCACATAGGAAGAAATGGTCCCTCTTCCTTCTGGGACAGCAGTTGATGGCTGGAATGGTTGCAGCCATTCTGTAACCATGAGGGGAGTTAGGCTAATGGGTGGAGGGGAAAGGAAGAAAGGTAATCAGACCTTGGACCTAGATGAGGGCCTGGACCACTGAACTAGTCAGTCCTGGGAGTCCCCTCACTCAGGGCTTCTCATATGAGATCATATATTTGCAACATTGTTTTAACCAAGTCAGGTTGTGGTTTCCTGTTACCAGCTAGAAGTATCCACCTAACACCCTGTATTAAATAATTAAAGCTTATTAAACACATGTGTGTCCTGGAGGAGGCCACTTTCATACATATAATCTCATGTTATCCTCACAATAATACAACAGAATTGGCATCCCCCTTTGCCTTAGGTAGCTTGAGCTGCTGTAACAAAACACTGGTTTTTCTCATAGTCTCCAGTTTCTGGAGAGGCTCTCTCTGGACTTAGAGATGGCTGCCTTCTCTCTGCACCCACAAGCCCTTGCCTCTGTGGGCTCATATGGGGAGAGATTGCCCATGTTCTCATAAGGCTACCTGTCCTGTTGGATTAGGACCCAACCCTATGGCCTCACTTAACGTTAGTTTTTTAATTACCTGCTAACAGCCCCATGTCCAAGTACATCACTAGGGCTCAGGGCTTCTTTTGTACAGGTTTTGGGGGAACACAATTCTGTCCATAGCAATACTATACACACCAGGACATTTAGGCACACAGGGGTGCCATGGCTTATGCATAGTCACACAGTATGCGAGGGGGTAGAGCTGGGACTGGAAAGTAAGTCTGTCTGAATTCCAAGGTGTGTGCCTTCGATACCTGTCAAGTGTCTCAGGAGTGTGTGTGTTGTGTGTGCTCGTTATATGTGTGTGTTGTGTGTATGTTGTATGTGCCTTGATTTCCAAGTCATCCCACTTTGAGATACATTGGGTTTATTACTTTTTCTTATTTTTAAAATCAGCTTCAGCTGAGGTATAATTTACCTACAAAAATCACTGGTTTTAATTGTCCAATTATAGGAGTTTGGGCAAAAGTGTGCATTTGTGCAAACATCACCACAATCAAGATATAGGAAAAAAAATCCATTAGCCCCCAAAGTCCCTTTATGCTCTGCTGTCCCCACCCTGGACCTAGGCAACTGTTATCTGCTCCCGGTCCCTGTTCTAGAATTATCTATAAGCAGAATCATAGAGTTTGTGTCTTGCGGGTCTGGCTTCTTTTCACTCAGCATAATGCTGAGATTTACTCAGATGGTGGCAAGTATCAGTCGTTTGTTCCTATTTATTGCTAAGTAGTATTCTGTGATAAGGGTAGACAGGCTCTCAGTTTATCTGAATATAAAAATAATGCCTCAATCACGTGGATGCTCCAGGAAGCTCAGCCCCTTTACTCTGTGGCTTCACGTGTCTCTGAGTGGCGCGTGGCTGCAGGGGACTCACGTGACACGCAGAAATGCCCAGGGCTGTGGGGTCTGTGCTGCTTTCCACCCCTACAGCTGACACCTGAATCTTAGTAGCACTGCCCGCTGCCCCCCCCCCCGCTCTCGTGTCACCAGAGAGTCCCTCTGAGGTGCTGCAGGGAAGGAATGCCACACGTTCCCCAGATCCTCCTAGCCAGTGTTTAAGCATCTTCACAGATGGGCAGTTCTTCTTTTATCTCGTCCCAAACCTTCATGCTTCATTACCATCCTTCCTGCCGTGGACAGAATGGGAGCTTTGAAGTGCGGGAAGCCTCTGGGTCTGAAGGCACAAGGGGAAGAGCTGATAAGACGACCCAGGAGTCCCTCCTCCCACCCCGGTTGTTCAGAAGCTGTTTAGCGGCAGAACAGATGCTGTGGGTGCCCCACATCCCCTCCTCTCCTCACTTCAGAGCATGCCGCCCCCCACAGCTGCCGGCTCCTGCCTTTCCTTGCTTCCCTGCCTGGCAGAGCCCTCCGCCTTCACCTGCTACCTGCCACCTTTTCCCCTGGGGCGTGGTGACTCTGGCTCCCCGTGTTTTCCAGGGGACTGAGCCCTGGTCACCCCCAGCAAGAGCTGCCTGCAAACACACTCTGTCTTTCGCCAGGAAGAGCCTCCCAGAGAAATGACATGCACTCAAATCCTTGTCTTCCTCTGCTTCTGGGGACCCCCCCCCCCCGAGCCAAATGGTGCCATTTAGTGAGCCTTTCTCATCTGTTAGGCTTGGGGTTAAATTCTTTCTTTCCTTTTTTTTTTTTTTTTTAAGATTTTATTTATTTGACAGAGAGAAACACAGCCAGAGAGGGAACACAAGCAGGGGGAGCGAGAGAGGGAGAAGCAGGCTTCCCGCTGAGCAGGGAGCCCGATGTGGGACTCGATCCGGGTCTCCGGGATCATGACCTGAGCCGAAGGCGGTCGCTTAACCAACTGAGCCACCCAGGCGCCCCGGGCTAGATGCTTTCTGCATGCTTTGTAAAAAAAAAAAAAAAAAAAAAAATTATTTAAATTCAGTGAATTAACATATAGTATATTATTAGTTTCAGAGGTAGAGGTCAGTGATTCATCAGTCCTATGCTCATTCTCTCACGTGCCTTCCTTAATGCCCATCCTCCCCTCCAGCAACCCTCAGTGTGTTTCCTGTAATTAAGAGTCTCTTATGGTTTGTCTCCCTCTCTGATTTTGTCTTGTTTTTATTTTTCCCTCCCTTCCCCTATGCTCCTCTGTTTTCTTTCTTAAATTCCACATGACTGAGATCATATCATAATTTTCTTTCTCTGATGAACTTATTTTGCTTATCATAATACCCTCTACCATGTTGCAACCATGTTGTTGCAAATGGAAATATTTCATTTTTGATGCCTGTGTAGTATTCCCTCTGTGTGTGTGTGTGTGTGTGTGTGTGTGTGTGTACACACATACACTCCATCTTCTTAATTGATTCAACTACTGATGGACATCTGGACGCTTCCCATAGTTTGGCTATTGTGGACATTGCTGCTATAAACATTTGGGTGCAGGTGCCCCTTCAGATCACCACATTTGTATCTTTAGGGTAAACACCTAGTAGTGTGCTCACTGGGTCCCAGGGTAGCTCTATTTTCAACTTTTTGAGGAACCTCCATACTGTTTTCCAAGTGGCCGCACCAGCTCGCATTCTCAGTGTAAGAGGGCTCCCCTTTCTCCACATCCTCTCCAACTTCTGTTGTTTCCTGACATGCTTATCACCTGAGGTTAAGTCCCTGGAGGTGGGACACATCCTTTGGCTGTCATTTTGCGCATGATGAGGCCTAGAAAGGATGAGTAGCCTGTCCAAAATCACACAATCAGTGGCCAAGCCAGGTTTTCACCTCCCAGCACTCACCCCACCCCTGAAACACACACTCAGATGTCTTTCTGACCCTCACCTGGAGTCTGGGTAAGGTGCTCCCTCTTGGGAGTCCGAAAGTCAGAATTCTGTCCCGGCTCTGCCACCCAAGTACTGTGTAGCCTTGAGCAAGTCGCTTGCCTTTCTGGGTTCCATTGCCCCATTGCAGTCTGGAGGGACCGGCTTGTTTAATGTGAATACATCCTTCTAACTCTGGCGTTTGATAAAATCTAAGGTCATAAAAGGTGAATTTAGGACAAATAACAGACCACCCCATTTCACTCAATAGAGAGTAAATATGCAGAGTTAGTCCCAGTAGATGGTACGGAGGGCAAAGAGAAAGCGTCTTGAAGGATTAGGGGAAGGTGACCATGGAGTAAAAGAGCAGCCCCTAGAGAGTAGCATGGCTGGGGGTGGGGAGTAGAAATCCAAGGTTAATGCAAGAGGGTCAGCCTGGAACCTCTCCGCATCCCTCTTGGCTAGAAGTATCCTGGAGAGAACCCGGGGGAGAGGTGTCTCTTTTCCATCCCTCATGTGGGGTCTCTGGAACAGAGGTTGCTTTAAATCCTCCCGAGGTGGCCCCCTCACTGGGGGGATCGCCTCCCTCAGCACGAAGGAGTAGCAGATGAGGTGGAGGGAGCGCTGATGAGCCAGTGCTGTGTTCCCGCCGCCTCTGAAAGCAAAGAGCAAGGCAGAGGCGAGAGCCGGGTGAATTATGCATGTGCCCTGTTCATCATGGCCTGATTAAAATGATTGTGCTAATATTAATTCTCTGAGCCCTCCCAGAGGAGAGGCGCTTGAACCCCCGTGGAAGCCAGTGCCCATTTCCTGCTCCTGGTGCCAAGTTCTGCCCACCAGACCGGTGCAGACCAGTGCATTTGTAAGATGTTGGCTCTTCATCAGGCCCTGAGCAGCCCCTGGGTGTGGACTCACCCCCCAGGTTTGTGTCCCCCACCTTGTGGAGGAGGAAGGATCTGGTGATTGACCTGGTCCAGGGAACCTGCAGAAACAAGGATCAAAGGCCTAGATGATGAACACACACTAAAGGGTCTGGGTAGGAAGCAGACTTGTGCTTCCCAGGTCAGGAGCTGTGTTGGGGATAGGGGGGGCATACGGAGGATTTTCAGGGAAGTGGCTATGGGGAATCTACTTTGGACAAGAGAGAATTCTTCATCTGGTCAGATAACTGCAGGAGATGTGCTGCAGGACATCCTCAGCTTACAAATTCCTGGGTTATGAGAACCCAGACACATGGGATTCCATTTTTTAGATGCCTGGAGACATCACAGCAACATTAGCAAAGAGTATGGACTCTGGATCTAAACAGACCTGAATCCTAGCCTGGCCTCCCCCAGGCTCTAATGGGTGATCCTGACACTAACTGACCTTGCTTCTCTGAGCCTTAGCAGTCCCATCTGAAAAATGGGGTAATGATGCCCAGCTCCCAGATAGGTCATCAGGATTGAACGATAAGATGTGAGCAGGGTACCTCTTGGAGTCTGCAAGGATGAATTTCCCAAGGAGAAATCCTGTTCTCCATCCATATGGTGGGTTCACACAGAACTAGTGTTTGGGAGTTTCTATCCCTCCCCTCATCTCCTGCCGCCCCCCCCACCGCCCGCCTCAAGGTTCTGGAGGGCTTGTCTCCTTTTTCCTGGGTCAGGTGGGAAGAGTCCACACACAATTCCCCCAGGACATTGTTTTCAATCACTGGCGACCACACGTGCAAATAGCACATCTTTGTCAGCCACGCTTGGCATTGAGAGGGCTTTGGGGGGCCAGCCTGGGACATTGGCAGTGAGTCCAGTGGCCACACACAAGGTTTATGAAGCACTTGTTGGGGGCCGGGCCCTTGATATGCATTATGTCCTGTTTTTTTCCACCCATTTGAGTTGGCGGTTATTTTTATCCTACCCCCATCTCCTTTATAGATGAGGACACAGAGTGGTTCAATTATTTGCTGAAGTGTGCCATTCTCAAAGTCTATGCTTTTCACCATGACCTTGTTTATTGTGCCTACTGACACTGTTTCTCTGGGAAGATGTATTGTCTGATCCAAGAAGTGGATCAAGAAGTTGTAAGTGAGCTTTGGGAACAGACCCTTCCGTAAACTTAAGGATCACGTGGCTGGAGGATTGAGACCAAGGAGTAATCTAATCCGTAGGTGCTCTCTAAAGGGCCCAGGCCCCAGGCCCCAGGCCGGGAAGTCCAGGGCTGGAGGTTTTGCCTCTGCCCAGAAAAGTCCAACAGACCTCTGAGCACGAATTCAGAGATGACTGGTAAGAGCCGTGTGTGTGTGTGTGTGTGTGTACGCATGCGCACATTGGTGCATACATACGAATATGTCTGTGCTCACCTCGCACGTGCATAAAACTTGCAGGCTTCCCTGGGATGAAATTTTTTTTCCCCAGCTGATTACCACATTGCCCTCTCCCCTCATCTCTCCTTTACAAACACACTTATCCGGTGTGGTCTGCATTCTTTAATTTGCATGGGTTTGCATAATACCCGAGGAATGATTTCGATGTCTTACTCCCTTCCCCTCACCCCTGCTGGCAATTACCCCAGCTTAGAGCAATGACCCTGTGCAAGGGGGAGGAAGCTTGTGTCTTAGGGATGGGACTGGGGAGATGGCACATGGACTTTGGAAAGCCATCTTCACTATGTCTGTTGTCTTCAGAACACAGCATATGGTAAATCAAGCTTCTTGGAGGATGGAGAAGACAATGAAGGTCTGGAATTGGACCTGCTGGGGGCAGGGTGTGTGTGGATGGAGGGGCCCTGAGGTCGGTGAGATTAGCTGAAGGGGAAGGGATTCTCCTTGAGAAGCCTCCCAGAGAGTCGAAGGCCAGGAAATGCAGCCTGGAGCAATGTGACCAAAGCCACCAAGGGACAAGCCTCCTTTGTGTGGCAGGTTCTCATTGGCCAGGTTCAAAGAGATCGCTCAGGTTTCAATCAGCTGTAACAGATGTAACCTTGAAGTGTGAAGTTGTCAGGGAAAGAGGAAGGCAGTGGGAAGGGAGGGGGTTGCTGGCTGGAAAGAGAGAGCTCAGGCTGTCTCCGGACACCTACTATGTGTCCGCCATTTCCCGGAGGAGGCCTGCTGAGCCCTGCTAGCCCTGCTGAGGCCTCACTCAGGCTTTCAACCCTCCTAGTGACACCCTGCACTTTTGCAGTGAAGAAGTGGTACCTTAGAAAGACCTCTTGGCCTTCCAGAGGGAGACTCAGATTTGAGCCCCAGGTCTGTTTTCCTGGGCTCAAAGCCCTGATCCATCTCTTACTGGTGCATATTATTGGATGAGTTATCTAACCCTTTAATTGCTGCCTCAATTTCCTCCCTGTGAAATGGAGTAATACCTCAGAACCCACTGGGGTTGTCTAAGCATTAAATGAGTTAATATATGTGACATGCGTGGAGTGGTGCCAGGCGCACAATAAATTCCATACAAGAATTAGCTATTAATCTATTATTGCTATTCTGTGTGCGTAGATTTTTCGGCACGACCACAAAAGCCCTTTTCGTCTTTCTCCCCAACCCCCCTTCCTGCCAGTGCCCCCTCCCTTGTAGAGTCCAGCCCTGGCGGCCGCTTCTCCAGCCAGCAGGTGCTGTGGTGGTCCCGGGGCGTGGTCTCATGAAGGACCTCTCTGTCCATGGTGCTGAAACCCCTGGAAGTGGGCAGAGCAGTGTGGGTGGTGGGTGCAGCGACGCAGGCCCCCCACCCCTTCTCTCTGAGAATCCGAGGGCATAAGTTAGATAACCGTGACACCTGTTTTAAATTAGCCTTCAGAAGCCTCCGACAGCTGAGAAATTATTTAACAGGGAAAGAATTGAGTACATGAATAAATATTAATATTAAATCACCGCTTCCCTAGATTTAAGGGGAAGGAAGGCGGACTCACCAAGAAATGGAAGCAGCGGCTCTCCCAGAGACACCACTGCCCATGGCTTGGAGAAGTGAAGCATGGGAGCAGGGGAGTGGGGGCAGCAGGCCATCGGTCTCCACTTCCTGTCACCAGGTCGGGGTCTCCATCTGTTGGGGAGGCTGGGCAGGTGGCAGATGCTTATGGCAGCTCAATAGGAAGCTCATTTGGCCTCCAGTCTTCTTGGGCTGAGGTTCGGGAGGGGAGGAGGGGCAGCCTGGGGCCGGCCAAGTGTGGAGCAGATGTCCACCGCCTACCCCACAGAAAGGAGCCACACGGTGACTTTAACGGGCTTACCCATGTTGCAGCCATGGGCACCTTCTTCATATAAAACATTTTAGGGGCACCTGGTAGCTCACTTGGTTAAGGTCCAACTCTTGGTTTTGACTCAGGTTGCGATCTCAGGGTCGTGAAATCGAGTCCTGTGTCCATCAGGCTCTGCACTTAGTAGGGAGTCTGCTTGATGTTCTCTCCTCCCTCTGCCCTTCCCACCCTTGTGCACTCTCTCTCTCTCTCTCTCTCTAAAATAAATCTTAAAAAAAGTTTTAAAATGTGTATTTTATGGCTACATTGGTATAAAGACAAATATATTCCAGGCTGGGTTCATGATTATATATTCATTGTTATTATATCCTCCTCCCCAGTGTTGTAAAAGAAATTAAAACAAGGATGTGAAGTCCCTGCACCGGGGAACCTATGCACATGTCTGGCCTCTGGGCCTCAGTCTTCACCTCTGTCTCCTGCATGGGCGGTGGGCTCCATGCTCCCCTCTCACTGGGGGAGGGAAGGTGCCTTCCTCATTTCTCCCCTCTCTTCCTGGTCTGCCCTATGGCCAGGCACCCCCATTTGCCATCCTTTAAAACCCTTTGGTTTTGGGGAGACAGAGCCCTGAGCATCTGGCTGGCCATGTTGCCTTTTTACCAGAAAGTGTCTCTTGAGGGCGACTCGTTCCTGCTTTCCCTTCTCTGGTGGTCTGGGTCCCGTCCACCTGCTGTAGGCTGTCACAGGACACCTGTATGCTCCTTCCAGCAGCTGCCAGACCTATGATTAGGTAATTTGTGAGTCTCATGAGAAAGAAGACTCTGTGTGTCTGTCTTGGTCATCACTGTTGAATGAATGAACGGATGCATGCATGTGTGAATGAAACATGCCACTCATTCCTGAATTCCGTCGTCTCACCACCCCCCCTACCAAACTATCCCTGTTCAGTGACTGCCTGGGAGGGAGTCCTCAGTACAAATAGGAGGGATTGGAGCCACTGCGCTAAATGGTGTTAGAGGCCTTTCCACCTGGCAACGTTACCTGTGGGATTTCACCGCTGTGTCCATCTACTTGACCCGAGCCCCTGGCCCCTATGTTCTTATCTCTGGTTCTTCTGATGAATCACATGAGTGCTCATGATCTTATCCAGCAGATGCGACATCACCCCTCTTCACCTGCTGCACCCTGGGTGCAGGGCATTGTGGGAAGCTGACCCATCTCCTCCCCAGCCAGCCTGAGGTCCCCCAGATAATATCCTTTTTCTAATAGAGTGACCTGAACCCTGCGTGCTCTTCTAAAATCAGCTCAGAAGCCTATGAGAGGCAGTCGAGTAATTCCCTGGCTGAGGCATGATCTTACCTGGTACCCTGAGTGAGACCCTGCTGGTTGGCTGAAGAGGCTTCCTTCCCAGCAGTCCGATGGACACTGTGGAGACAATGCAGGGAGCACTGAACTAGGAGTCAAGCCACCCAAGTCTCCTGTGTCCCTTCCGTTTGAGACTCAGTGTCCCCACTGATTACAAAATAAAGGAGCTTCATTCCACAAACTTTGAGGCACCAAGCGTCACTGAGATTTGGGGCTCTTTCGTTCCCCATTAAATCGTAAACTCCGTGAGAACAGAACATCTCTGCGAATTGGGGAATTTTATTCTGTGTAAATTATGCCTCAGTATAGCTGGGGGAAAATGAAAATGAGCGAGCAAGATATATGGCAGTCGAAAGAATGTTCTAGGAACCCTGAGAATTTGGTGCCTTGAGTAGCAATGGGCACAAGGTCAGGGATGATCCCGGAAAGCTGGTATTTGTTCCAGTCATGGGAGGCCTTGGGTAGCATTCTAATATCATGAGATCCGTGACTGTGCGATAAGCAACCCCAAACTTAGCAGCTGAATGCAATCACTTATCCCAGGGACCGAGGATCTGTTGCGGGATAAGGGAGATCATCTGGGCCGGCTCCGCTGAGTGGTTCTGTTGAAGCTATGGGTCCAGCCGGGCTGAGCTCCAGGTTGTACTTGACCTGCCCCAGGTGGACTCGTTCTGGGGCATCAGTGCCTCCAGCAGGGAAGGTGGAAGTGCAAGAGGTTTTGCTGCTGCCCGACAGCCCTCCCCGCCCCCTGCCTGGTCAAGACAAGTCATGTGCCCATGCCCTGGATTGATGAGTGGGAAAGTACCTTCTGCCCACAGAGAATGGGAGAAGGGGTTTGCTGAGTAATGGTCTGGGTGATTCCAAGTTGACTTGGTGATAGAGTCAGGTTGGGGTCACGTTCTTTACTCATCAGCCATGTGACTTTGGGTCATGCCTCAGTTTCCCCATCTGAGAAGCAGATACCAGGCATTGTCCATTAAACTATGTAATGCCCGTCAAGCTTTCCGGCCTTGGGCTTCACACGCAGTGATCCCCTATGCCAGACACTGTTTCAAAGATGGCGAGAGATTTTCCCAGTTTCATCTTAGTCATCATTTCCCGTGCCCCTTCCCCTCATTTCCTTCTTCTCCTCTTCCCCTCCCCAGGGTCTCCAATCTCTTCAAATATTTGGAAACCTTCCCAAAGTCCCCAATATCGGTCATGGTTAAGCCAAGCTACACAGATTTAGTTCCTTTAATCTTTCCTTGTAAATTAATCCCTCTGAACCTTTAATCATTTTCCTCGAATGAGATTCAAATGAGACGCATCTCTGGGCCCCCACTGTACACAGGCTGCAATCTGGGGGGACGGGCTGTCAGGCTGTCAGCTTCCTGGTTCTGCAGGGAGGCTGCTCCAAGATAAGAAGATTGGGGTCTCTGGAGCCTTAGTCTAGGACCCCCCTTTGTTGGGGCCCTTCCCCCAGCAGAAGAATCATCTGGCCCTGTGCGTTCTCTGCCTTGGGGATCAGTGGACACCTGCATGCCCCCTACCCAGACCCTGGTGGCAGTCGGCCCCCAACATGCGTCCTGTCTTATATGCAACATGTTTAACCTTCCATTTGAGTTCAAAAATGATGAGAACCCATCCCTTTGGACAGCTCCAAAGCCTGGGGAGGCCTCAACTCCCTGGTTACCCTTGCAGAAAGGGAGCAAGGTGTCCCTACACACTGGACGCCGGCTGGGACCAACAGGCCCATCTGGGCACTGTATCCAGGATGGGGGACCAGCAAGCATGCCAGGGACACGCCCCGCCCACCCTTCTGTCTTTCTCTGGGATGTGGATTTGGAAGCTGGCTGCTTATGTCTCTGACCTTCTAGGAAATATTCCCTTGACTGAACTTCGGCATGGTTTCCAAATGTAAAAGTCAGTGAATGAAGAGAGACACCGAAACGCAGCATGTGTCTGGCTGGAGTTTCTCCAGGCAGCGAGATCCACATGGATTTGTGATTCCTAATCCTTTCTCAGGCTCTTAATTCATGGGCTGTGCAGCCCACAGGTAGCTGATGTGGCACGACTCGGACAGTGGGCAGATCGAGCTGAGTTCCTCCCCCTAGTTGTGAGGACGTGCAACCTGGGGACTAAAGATAGATCCCGGGATGGCCCATCCTGAGTCAGGATCCCAGCTCTGCCACTTACTGGCTGTGTCACCTTGGGCAAGCACCTTTGCTTCTCTGTGCCTCAGTTTCCCCCTCTGAAAGTGGGGATTATGGTAATACCCGTCTCGTAGAAGTGTTGTCAGGGTGACTAAGTGAAACATCTAGAAGTGCCTCCACGGTACCAGGCTGGGCTCAGGACACGCTGTGTCTCCCCATAAATGTCTCCTCATTTCCCTTCTTGGAGCCTCATTTTCTCCATCTATAAAATAGGCATGCTGCCGCCAGGTGAGAGTCAGGCAAAATAAAGTGTTTGCAAGATGGCGAAGCCTCATGCATTTGGAAAGAGTATTACGGCGCTGGCAGTGAAGATGCGCCGGTAGTGGAGTGGGTGATGAGCTGCGGTATTTAATGAGAGTTCCTAGGCTCCCCAGAAGCCTTTATTCCCCATCCCCAAACACGTATGGTGTTGGAACATCTCATAGCTGTCTGTTCTCTACCTGGGAGACTAATTTGCTCCAAGTTGGCTTGGGGAAGGCAGGGTTATTGGGACAGGGCACAAGGGAGGGGTGGGGAGGAGCTGGGTTGTAGGATCACAGTCTCCCTCTCTCTCTCTCTCTCCCCCTCCCTCGCATTTCCTGACTCCCCTGGGACCACAGAACAGTGACATGGATGCCATCTGTCTCAAAGCCAGGTACCTGGATCTCACTCCCCACACACTTCCTGTGGCCTATAGAGAGCCCTCCAGAATGTCACTCAGGGCTGCCCCCCTTACCGCCTTCTCCAGTCACAGAATCTCTCCCCTGAACATCTTCAGTAGTATCCCACTGGGACCCCTTGCTTCCTTTCTGCCCTCCTGGACTCCATTCTCCAAATAACCACTCGCAGGGTCTTTGAAAAATGTGAAACTGATCCTTTCCAAAATCTGCTGGAGGCTTCCCTTTGTTTATAGAAAAGAGTTTTTCCAGTCAGGAAACTGAAGCCCAATCCAGTTGGGTGTCTCTGGCCTCAGGTGCCGGAGCTAAGTGTGAGGGTTGGGTCATTCCCGCAGTAGCCTGGGTCCCTCCAACAGGTCTTTCTGTCCCTCTGATTGAACAGGTTCTGTGTGACTTCAGAACCTTTGCATGTGAGAATTCCCTCCCTTCCTCTCCTGGTCTCCCAAACCCCACCTCATGTCATCTGCTAGAGCTGGAAGGCTCCTTCTCCTCCTTCTGGTGGCCGTTCCCAGGGCACGTGCCGAGGCTGGCCTCCCTGGCTGGATCTGGGGTCCACATGCTCACAGCCTCTCTCCCTTTCTTCAGGGCACTTATCCTGATGCAGCCATCATCTCCTTTGTGACTATGCAGTTACTTGCCTCTCCTAACAGACTGACATCTGATGTCAGAGGAGGTGTCCCAGCCAGCTCAGATTGCCCTGACAAAATGCTGCGAACATCTATTTCTCATATGGATACGGCCAAGTCCAAGGCCGCAGTGCCAGCACATCCAGCTCCTGGTGAGATCCTTCTTCCCAGCTTGCCTTGGGCCACCTTCTTAGTGTGTCCTTGTGGGACAGAGACAGGGGAGGTGGAGGGAGCTAATCCCACCATGGAGCCCTACCTACCTCATGACCTCATCTAAACCTAATTATCTCCCAAAGGTCCCTCCAAATACTATCACACTGAGGGTTAGAGTTTCAATGTAGGAATTGGGGGGTTCACAAATGGTTGATCAGTGATTCCAAGCACTCAGCAGGCACTCAGAATGTCTGTTGAATGAATAAGTGAATGAATGGATGAGTGAATGAATAAGGAATGGTGGTCCTGCTTGGACACTGAATCAGGAGGTCCCTTCTAGATTTGAGAGGAACCCTGCCAACCCACGTATGTCCCAAGCAGTTTTTGTGACATCAGAAAGGGCTGGGCAAATCACCCTTTGGCAAAAAACCCTCCTTTTTAAACCATTGGCGAAGTTGGGACTTAGGGACGCCTTCACTTTTCCTGAAACATACACAAAATATTTTTTTTTTTAAATAAAGAAGGGTAAAAAGTCACAATGAACAGCTCTGCTCTCCCAGCCATAAAACATACCCCGGGATTAGATCCCCGCTCTGAAATATTGCCCTCTGATTAGATCTCAAGCCGTGAAATATAACCAGAAGTTTAGATCTCCACCTTGGAAATACCGTTTGCTGATTAGATCTTCCCCATGAAATATGGCCTTTGGTTAGTACATGCCAGTAAAATATGGCCTTTGATTAGATCACTGCAGGGAAGGCTGAGTCGCTAGCTGGGAGTGGGTGCCTTTACCACATCCTCACAAAGTAAAATATAAATATATGGAGAGGAAGAAGAAGCGGAGAAGGTAAATTAATAGCAGTGACATTTTGGGACTCGGACTTTCTTGGAGGTTGTCAGCGGGAGGGGTGGGGTTGGGGGCAGACTTGGCGTGGAGACCCTCCCCACCATGCTGGGTGGCATCCCTGGCGGGCGACGGCAGTGGTGGTGATTGCTATTGGAGGGCAGATTTCTATGTGCCCGCGGCTGGATGCTTCACGAAGCCTGGGTCCTCCAAGGGGACACCATTCCTGTTCCCAGTGGCGTGTGGGAACCAAGGCAGAGAGGAGTGAAGTCAGTTGCTCAAGGACGCATGCTAGGATGTGTCAGAGCTGGGATTGGAACCTGGGTCTCCTGCCGCTTGGGACTTTTCTGTCACCCCTGCCCTTTGGGTGGCTGAGCTGATGCCATCCTTGGCCTGTGGTATTGGGGACATGTGTCCCCCACGGGCTCTCTGCGCTGTAGGGGTGAGGGGTGGGAGTCTCTGCAAGAGTCCAAGGCAGGCTGGTGGTCTCCTGGGTCACCCTAGTGAGGATCAGGACAGAGAACCCGGGGGCCAAAGCCCATAGAGACACGAGGTCCAGCTGGGCTCATCTCTTACCCAGTAGCACTTGATGGGACACAAGAGTGCTGTCCTCTTGCCTCAGTTCAGAGTCATCTGAGACTGCAGAGCCACCAGGGGACTGGCTGAGGACTGCAGCCCACTCCCCTCTGCCTGCCTTTCCTCCCACACTTCCTGAGCTTCCATAGGGGCTGTCCCAGGACACCCCCAGGCCCCATGCACACAGCTGTCAGACTCTTGGTCTGTTTCCTGGAGCCCAGCCTACCAAGTCCCTCGTGTGCCTCTCAGGACCTTGATTTCTTTTCTTTTCTTCTTCTTCTTTTTTAATATTTTATTTATTTATTTGACACAGAGAGAGATCACATGTAGGCAGAGAGGCAGGCAGAGAGAGGGGAGGAAGCAGACTCCCTGCTGAGCAGAGAGCCCAACGCAGACCTCGATTCCAGGACCCTGAGATCATGATCTGAGCCGAAGGCAGAGGCTTTAACCCTCTGAGCCACCCAGGCACCCAGGACCTTGGTTTCTTATCTGTGAAATGGGGAGGGTTTGCTGAAGGCAATCGAGTGCGTGCATGTGGGAGGTTTCCTGCAGCTCCCAGGGCCCAGTGAGTGAGCGGTAACCTTTGCTGAAATCCCAGACAGCTCGTCTCCAAGAGGAGTAAATGGACATGCCTCCTTTCATCTACACGCTGAGGCCAGTCCGCCTGTCCTGGGAGCTGCTGTAATGTCCCTCTGTCCTGGGCAGTGGAGGGGGCTTCCCGGGGGCCGGAGCAGGCTCTCCTGATGCGTTAGCTCCAGTGGCACCTTTCTTCCCTGCGTGGGTGCTCCGTGAGCCAAGGGAGGGAGAGGTGGGCATCTGCTTATCTCGCTGGAGCCAGCCGACTGGCCGGCTCTTATCTCAGATGTGTGAGCTTGTAAAACATGGCTGTTATCGCGCCATCCCCCTGGGGCAAGGGTGCTCTCCGCTGGGCCTTATCGTGGGGTGATCTTGGCCTGTGATTGAGGGGAGAGCTAGGGTTATTCTGGGCAGGCAGCAGTCATGTCCACTGGGCAGTTGGGGGAGGACCTTAGGGCCAGCCCACATGTGGGGGGGAGGGCTGCTGACGCTGCAGTGGAGGGCTATACGCCATGAGAGACTCCCCTTTCCCTGTCCTCTTCCCTGCCATAGGCTTTCAGACTGTGAGGTGACCCCGAGAAACTCCAGGAACCCAAAAGGAGAAAATTGGAGGGTGGTAAGAGGAAGACTGTATCAACCTCAGTGACCCCCTTCATTTACCTCTTCCTTGTTGAGCCCCTGCTGCGTGCCAGGCTCTTCCTTGGGCTGGCCAGCACACTGGACTTCAAGGGAAGAAGGGAAGTCTCAGTTCTGCCTCTAGCTGTGTGGCCTTAGGCCAATCACTTGCCCTCTCTGGGCCCCATGTGTCCAGTGGGAATAAGAACACCTCTCACCAGGTCATTCTCAGGGCTCCCTAAGGGCAGTGGGTGTGAAAGAGCTGCCCTGAAAATTGAAGTCTTGGGCCCTTAGGAATGCTGGGACCAAAAGCTAAGCTTGCACGTGAATTATGCACAGTGAGTGAGACATGACGGAACTCCCAGGAACCCGGGCAGGATTCCAGGAGTGGGAGCGGATTGTGGTAGGGTTTACCAAAGACTCTGGGGGGAAAGAGGGAATTCAATAAGGAGAGGACATTTTAGGTGGAGGGAATGGTCTCCACGAAGGCAGGAGCAGAGGCAGTCAGGCCCTCGGTTGTGGCGCCCCAAAATGTGGCCTGAGCAGGGCTGGCCTGTGACAGTCTTGCTGCCTGGGGAGGCCTGGCCCATCTGGCTGTGTTTTTCTCCTACCATTTGGATGCTTTTGTGCTGAGTTCCCCTTGTGTCACTGTTTCCCTGTGATTCTCTTTTGAACCTGGCATCTGCTGGAGGCTCCATTGGGTCCCGCTTCCTGTGTTCTGATGCTCAGATCTGTTTACAACCTGGGCATCTGGTCTTAGGGCAGTAGGGGAATGCGGCTCCCTCTCGGGGTCTTGGAGATGGAGCAGGAGGGGGCTAGGTGGGGCCAGGGCAGAAGGCTTGTGTGGCAGGTGCTGCCCCTGGGTTACCCCGGGCACATGGCACCTTCCCTTCCTCTCCTACAGCCTGGGCCCGCGGGCTTCCCTTTCTCTGGCGCATCTGCCTGTCGCTCTCCAGGCTTCAGGCAGCAGAAGAACCCCGCCGTCCGAGTACTCACTTTGGAACCAGCAAGCCTGGGTAGACCCTATGGCCCTGTCTTTCACCGGCTGAGAGTCCCAAAGTGTCCTGCATCTGTGAAATGGGACGGTTTTACCTGCCCAGGGACTCCTGCGGTGCTTCCCTGCTTGTGATAAGCACACGGGGTGAGCCCAGTCCTGGGCCAGGGTGCTGGAGCTCTATCCTGGTTCTGCTGGGGGACATTAGTTAACGTCTCTGGGTGCCTCAGTTATCCCACCCATGACATGGAGCAAGAGCTGCCTCATGGAGTTGATGATGGGAGCCATCAGTGAGGTCATGCATCTGGGCAGAGCCTAGACCTGTCCCTGATGCACTTAGGGTCACCCCAGCATCCTAACACCCAGGAACATGTTCCTGTGGCTGCCTGGGGGCCCAGGGAGAAAGGGAGCCATAAGGGGGTGGCTTTGGGCATTGTGGGGAGGCATGATCTGACGGGATATCTGTCCATCGTGCTCATGTAACACACAAGATTCAGTTAGTCTATAATGAGATGAGCTGAGGAAAACAGATTCTCCCGAACGTGTGTGTGTGCACACGTGTGCACACAAGCATACTCAGGGAGGGTATTTGTGAGCATACGGGGACGGTGCCATGGTTTAGAGGACGTTCATGAATCAGAAAAGAACTGGATGAGTCAGCCTCTGAGATACTTTTTGACCCAGAGACGCTGATTTTATGGAGAAATGACATGCGGCTTGTTTTCCGAGGCCCTAGACCTGTGAGCAACTGTAGGACGCTGGGAAGAATTAAGAGGAAGTGGGTGTGACCCTTCCCATGGCAGTTGCAGACCTGGAGGTCTGTGCTTCTGGGGGAGGGAGGGGAAGGAGGGTTTGGGCTCTCGTGTTTGGGGGTGCCGGCTAAGTGAGGCCCCACCCATCTCTTGGCTCTTACACCTACTGTATTCGTCTTCCAGAGCTGCCCTAACAAATGACCACAACCCAGAAATTTATTCTCTCCCAGCTCTGAAGAGGAGAAATCTGAAGTCCAGGTGTCGCCAGGGCCATGCTCCCTCCAGAGGCTCTAGGGAAGGGTCCTTCCTCACCTCTGTAGCTTCAGTGGTTGTCAGTGGTTCTTGGCACTCCTTGGTCTGTGCACAAGCCACTCCATGCTCCCCTCTGTCATTGTCACGTGATGTTCTCCCCATGTGTCTGTCCCTGTCTCTCCTCCTCTTATAAGGAAGCTCATGATAACAAATTACATCTGCAAAGACCTTCCCTTCAAATAAGACCACTTTCTGATGCGCCAGGTGGACAGGAAAGTTGGGAGGCACTATTCGACCCAGTACGCCCCTCTCTTGAAGGGGGGGAGACGTCACTGCAGTTTCACAGAACCTCCAGAAGGTGAACTATCCTACTCAAGGTTACAGGGGGACAAAGGGGGTCGGATTCAAACCCAAGA
>PITA01013503.1:0-57252 GCA_004023965.1 Spilogale gracilis | reverse complement strand
GGGGGGGGTTCTCTGTGCCTCTTGGATTTTGATACTTGTTCTCTTCACTAAATTTGGAAAATTCTCTGCTATGATTTGCTTCAGTATACCTTTTGCCCCTCTCTCTTTCTTCTTCTAGGATCCCAATTATTCTAATATTATTTCATCTTATGGTATCACTTATCTCTTGAATTCTCCCCTCATGGTACAGTAGCTCTTTGTCTCTCTTCTTCTCAGCTTCTTTATGTTCCATCATTTGGTCTTCTAGATCAGTAATTCTCTCTTCTGCCTCATTTATCCCGGCAGTAAGAGCCTCCATTTTTTATTGCACCTCATTAATAACTTTTTTGATTTCAACTTGGTTAGATTTTAGTTCTTCTATTTCTCCAGAGAGGAATTTTCTAATATCATCCATGGTTTTTTCAAGCCCAGCTAGCAACTTGATAATCATCATTCTGAACATTAGACATATTACTAATGTCCCTACTGATTAGGTCCCTAGCCATCAGTACTGCCTCTTGTTTTTGTTTTGTTTTGTTTTGTTTTGTTTTGTTTTGAGGTGAGTTTTTCTGCCTTGTCATTTTATCCAGATAAGAATAGACGAATGTGAGAACAAAATACTAAAAGGGTAGTGATGAGCCCAGAAAAATATACACTAACCAAATCAGAAGAGATCCAAAACTGGGCAGAGAAGAAAGGAAAAAAAATCTCTTTCTCTCTCTCTCTCTCTCTCTCTCTCTCTGAGAGAGAGAGACTATATATATATATATATATATATATATATTAGACTAGTGAATAAAACAATGCCACACACTTGATTTTGGGTGTATTTTGGTCTGTTAGAAGAAACTGCCTCCCAAAATTTTAAAGAAAGAAAAACTTATATATGTACCAAAATAAGGGTATACATGATGAAGGGATGGAATATGACTGGAAAGATGAAAATTTAAAAAGACTCTTAAAAAAGGAATTGATAAGAAGTTGATTGAAAAAAGGAAAAAGAAAAATACAAAGAAAGAATGCAATGAGGCTGGAGACTAGAACAAAGCCATGTGCTTGATTTAGTGTATATTTTTACTTATTAGAAGAAACTGGGTCCCAAAGTTTTAAAGAAAGAAAACCTATATGTACACAAAAAATAAACTTAAATACAATGAAGGGTTAGGATATGACTAAAACAATGAAAATTTAAAAAGATTTTTTAAAGGTATTGATAAAATAGTTTTTAAAAAGTTAAATAGTAAAGAAAAAAATTTGTTAAATAGAATAAGAAAAAAAGTAAAATAAAAAAATTTAACCCTGAAAGACTAAAGAATCATGGGGGAAAAGCTATGACTTTCATATGTTGCATTCTCATAGATCTGAAGTTCCATAGTTCTCATTGATGGGTGAACTTGGTCTTGTTTGGACAGTCTCGGTGATCTGGGGGAGGGGCCTGTTGTATTTATTCTCAAATGTCTTTGCCTGAGGCAGAACTGCCCCACCCTTACCAGGGGCCGGGCTGAGCAATCTGCTCAGGTTCACTTTCAGGAGCTTTTGTTCCCTGAGCGCTTTCTGTACAGCTTTGGAGGCTGAGAATAAAGGTGGCATCCCAGTCTCTGGCCCAGAGGAGCTAAGAGCTCAGGGCCCCACTCTCCAGCATGCCCCTCAGAGAAAAGCCATCAATCCCGCCTATCCCCCTGGTCTCTGGCTGCACTCTGGCTCACCCAGCCTGTGACCAAGTGCTTCTATCTCTGGCACTCGGCCCCATCCCCATTTGGAGTCTCCAAACCCAGCTGATTCCTGCAACACACTTCCCCGCTGCTCCTCCTGGTGGAGGAAGGAGGGGTTCTCCCCAGATCTGCCATCCATGGGTTCCCTGCTCAAAATGCAGCGGCCTGACTGCACCTCGGATCACGGTTTAAAGTAAGCCCGAGCTGAAAATGAATGGGAAGTCATCAGAGAAGGAGAAACCCTCAAGAGACTTTTAATTAAAGGAAACAAACTGAGGGTTGCTGGAGGGAAGGTGGGGGGGGGATGGGGTAATTGGGATGATGACATTGAGGAGGGCAAGCAATGTGATGAGCACTGGGTGTTACATACAACTGATAAATTATTGGACACTGCATCTGAAGTTAATCATTTATTATATATTAGCTAATTGAATTTAAATTTTTTAAAAGTTAAAAAAAAGCAGGGTAGTTATAATTCATGTTTTGATTTGCATTTTCCTGATGATGGGTAATATTGAGCATCTTTTGTCTGTTGGCCCTCTAGATGTCTTCTTTGGAGAAATGTCTATTCATGTCTTCTGCTCATTTTTTAGTTGGATTATTTGTTTTGGGGTATTGAGTTATAGCATTTCTTTATGTATTTTGGATATTTACCTTTTATCAAATATGTCATTTACAAATATCTTCTATTCATTAGGTTGCCTTTGGTTTTGTTTGTTGTTTCCTTCACCATGCAGAAACTTTTTATTTTGATGTAGTTCCTGTAGCTTAGTTTTGCTTTTATTTCCCTTGCCTCAAGAGACTTGTCTAGAAAAATGTTGCATCCAATGCCAGAGATATTACTGTTGGTGCTCAGTTCTAGGATTTTTATGGCTTCAGGTCTCACATTTACATCTTTAATCCATTTTGAGTTTGTTTGTGCATATGGTGAAAAAAAAAGTGGTTCAGTTTCATTTTTTT
This sequence comes from Spilogale gracilis, assembly GCA_004023965.1. Lineage (NCBI taxonomy): Eukaryota > Metazoa > Chordata > Mammalia > Carnivora > Mephitidae > Spilogale > Spilogale gracilis. The sequence goes on along the minus strand of PITA01013503.1, from coordinate 54,601 downwards.
CATGTAGCTGACCAGTTTTCCTAACACCATTCTCATTGAAGAGACTTTTTCCCATTGTATATTCATTCCTCCTTTGTCAGAGATTAATTGACCATTAACTGTAGTTTTATTTCTGGGTTTTCTGTTCTATTCCATTGATCTATGTGTCTATTTTTATATTTCTATTTTATTTCTATGTTTTAATTACAATCACTTTGTAATATAGCTTTTTAAATCTAGATTTGTGATACCTTCAGTTTTGTTTTGTTTTTTTCAAGATTGCTTTGGCAATTATTTTTGGTGCAACTATAAATGGGATTATTTTCTTAATTTCACTTTCTGCTACTTCATTATTAGTGTACAGAAATGCAACAGATTTCTGTATATTGATTTTGTATCTTGCTATTTTACTAAATTCATTTATCAGTTCTAGTAGTTTTTTGTTGGAGTATTTAGGGTTTTCTAGATAGAGTATCATGTCATCTACAAATAGTATAAGTTTTACCTCTTTACCAATTTGGATGCCTTTTATTTCCTTTTGTCTGATTGCCGTGGCTAGGGCTTCCAGTACTATGTTAAATAAGAGTGGTGAGAGTGGACATCATTGCCTTGTTCCTGACCTTAGGGGAAAAGCTCTCAGTTTTTCACTGTTGAGTATGATGTTAGCTGTCAGTTTTTCATATATGGACTTTATTATGTCAATATGTTCCCTCTAAACCTCCTGTGTTGAGGAGTTTGTGGGTTTTTTTTTCATGAATGTTTGCTGTACTTTGTCAAATGTTTTTTGCATCTATTGAAATGATCATTTGGTTTTTATCCTTTCTCTTGCTGATGGAATGTATCATGTTGGTTGATTTGCAAATATTGAACCAGTTGCGAATATTGGCTCATTTATTCCTTGCATCCCACTTAATCATGGTGAGTGATTTTTAAAAATATATTGTTGGATTCACCTTGCTAATAATTTGTCAAAGATTTTTGCATCTTGTTCATCAGAGATATTGGCCTAGGGTTCTCTTTTTAAGTAGTGTCTTCATCTGGTTTGGGTATCAAAGTAATAATAGCCTCACAGAGTTGAATTCCTTTCCTCTGTTATGTTTTAGAATAGTTAGAAAAAAACATTAATCCATTAAATTTTTGGTAGAATTCACCTGTGAATCAGTCTGATCCTGTACTTTGGTTTGTTGGGACTTTTTTGATTACTGGTTCCATTCATTGCTGGTCTCTTTCTCTCTTGGTGCTTTTAAGATTCTCTCTTCATCACTACTTTATGCCATTTTAATTACTATGTGTCTTGGTGTGGATCTCCATGGGCTGATCATGCTGGGGATACTCTGTGCCTCCTGCATCTGGATTTCGGTTTCCTTTCCCAGATTCAGGAAGTTTTCAGCTATTATTGTTCCAAATAAATCTCCTGTCCCATTTTCTCTCTCTTCTTCTTCTGGGATCCCTATGATGTGAATGTTATTGTGCTTGATGGTGTCAGTGACTTTCCTTAACTCTATTTTTATTTCCTTAACTCTATTTTTATTTTTCATTTTTTTCTCTCTCCTGTTCAGCTTGATTGCTTCCCATTACCGTCCTCCAGGTCACTGATCCATTTTTCTGCTCCTTCTAGTCTACTGTTTTTATTCCATATAGTGTATTTTAATTTCAGTTATCGAGTACTTCATCTCTGATTGGTTCTTTTTTGTTTGCTATCTCTTTATTAAGAGTCTTACTAAGGTCCTCCACTCTTTTCTAAGTCCAGTGAGTATCCTTATGATCATTGTCTTAAATTCCCTATCAGACATATTACTTATCTCCATTTCACCTAGGTCTCTTGCTATGATTTTTCCCTGGTCTTTCACTTAGGACATCTTCCTTTGTCTTTTCATTTTGTCTAACTCACAGTATCTGTTAGGAATGTCAGATACATTTTCTGCTCTTGAAATTAGTGGCCTTATGAAGAAGAGGTCCTGGAGTGCCCTGCAGGGCAATGTCTCCATTCACAGAACCCGGCACTTCAGGGAGGTCTCCTGTGGGTGTTTTGTGCACTCCGCTATTGTGCCTTCAGTCCAGTCATCTGCAATGGCTTTCTTTGCCTGCTGTGGGCAGGGCTTGGTCCCTGTGCTATTAGGGGGCCAGCTTGGTGCCACTTTGGGCTTGAGTTTGCCAGGTGTTTCCCAGAGATGCAGTAGCACTGAACTGTAGAGTGCTTTCCCTGTGATTGTCCCCTGGGAAGCTTTCACTGGTGAATGGGGCCTACAGTCAGGCCAGATGTCTGTCCCCAGGCCACAGCTGGGCCCATCGTCAGAGTGATGTATGTGGTTACTTTCCCTTCTCCCTGGGCCAGGAGTCACCTTGGAGTGGTGCTTACCCCTGTCAGAGACCCTACACATTGCCAGGTGTGTGGCACCACTTTGGGTGGGTTCCAGCCAAGGGTGAATTGGAGGGGGCTGGCCACTGGAGAATGCAGGGGCAGGGCACACAATCCTAGCAAGGTTTCCTCAGATCTGGAATGGGAGGGGACCTGGACTTGAGACAGAGCTGAAAAGGGCATGTCCACAGGAGAACACAGGGGTAGGCTGTGCTGTTACCAAGTTAGGAAGTAAGTGTTGGTGCCCTGCTGGTTCCCACATGTGTCTGGGATGGAGCTGGAGATGGAAATGGGACCCACCAGCTCCTTTGGTCTTGGTGACGTCTCCCAGCGATCCCTGCTCTTCTAATGCAGGCTCTGTGATCAATAAAAATAATTACCCCTCCTGTATTCTCCAGGAGTTTTCAAGCTGCTGTTTCTATGCAGTCTCTTTGGGGCCGTTTGTTGTGCTATCTCTCTACGGGCAGGGACTCAGTTTTTTATCGCCCTCTGGGCTCTTCCTGAGCCAAGCCCACAGATTCTTAATGTTCCAGATGTTAAGTCCCACTCTAAGAACTTAGGAAATTAGGCTGCTCTGGTTTTCAAAGCCAAATGTTACAGGGGTTTGTATTTCCTTCTTTCTTTCTCTTCCTTCCTTTCTTTCTTTCTTTCTTTCTTCTTTCTTTCTTTCTTTCTTTCTTTCTTCTTTCTTTCTTTCAATTTTACTTACTTATTTGAGAGAAAGAGAGCAAGGGAGGATGGGCAGAAGGGGAAGGAGAAGGAATCTGAAGCAGACTGTGCACTGAGTGTGGAGTCTGACACAGGGCTCAATCCGACAACTGTGAGATCATGACCTGATCTAAAACCAAGAATCAGACATTTAAACAACTGAGCCACCCAGGAACCCTAGGATTTGTCTTTCTAATGTAGGTTCCCTATACCTGGGGCGCCTGGTGTGAGCGTCTGTCTCTTTCCCCTCTCTCTGCCATCACTGTCCTTCCCTCCCAAAAATAGCCCTGTGGGTCCACTGAACTCCCAACCTCATGTCCACCCTACTACTCTCTTCAATATAGTCTTCTCCACATTTAGCTGTGAAGACTGTTCTGCCCGTCTTTGGGTCATTTTCTGAGTCATTTACACTGATGTGGGTGTTATCTAGTTCTATCTGTGGGACGGGGTGAGCTTTGGATCCTCCTACTCTACCATCTTCCCCAGAAGTCCTCAATAGGAACCCTTTAAAACAAAAGGGAAGTCAGAGGGCTTCAAACGTATGGAGGGTTCTATGTGTCCTCCCCAGCTTCATAATGGAGCGCACACATGAGAAGAGAGCGCGTAGCCTCTAGAAACAGAGAACACACTCGAGCTGCAACTAGCAAGGGGATAGAAACCTCATATCTAGAGGGGCACCTGGGTGGCCCATTTGTTAAGCCTCTGCCTTCAGCTCAGGTCGTGATCCCGGAGTCCCGGGATCCAGCCCTGCATCAGGCTCCCTGCTTGGTGGGAAGCCTGCTTCTCCCTCTCTCACTCCCCCTGCTTGTGTTTCCTCTCTGGTTGTGTTTCTCTCTGTCAAGGAAACGGGAACCTCAGACTTGCACTCAGGAGGAACTGGATCTTGACAACTTGAATAAACATAAAATTATTTTCCATAATCTTCCGTTAAGAGTCCACACCTCGGTTTCAGCTGTGTGAGTCCTTGAATAGAGAGCCCAGTAGAGCCCATGCTGGACCTCTGGCCCACAAAACTATGAGCTAATAAGTGGACATTGTTTTAAGCGGATAAGCTTTCCCAGCAGTAGAAAATGAACACATTGTGTTTTAGTGGTTTTCTTCTAGGATCTCCTCTGCTCTCTTCCTGGATTTCTGCAAATTTCTTACAAAAAGAGCTTCAAGTCAACCCTCAGCCCTGCCTTCAGTCTGGTCATATCAGCACTAGGTGTAGCAAAATTCCTTGAGATGGTATTTCTATTTTACAGGTGAGATAGCTTAGAAACATTAATTTGTACAATATCATACAGCTACTTATTTTTAGAGCTAGGATTTTAATGCAAAGACAAAGCTTATTGTTTTTTAACAATACTAAGTTTCAATGATATGTTTTTTGCATAAACCAGGAAAGTTAAACACATACTAAGCTTTTCATTACTTCCTCTCCTGCATCCATGTCAGACATCTCCAATCTATCATAGAACTGTTGGTCTCAGTCTAGATGGGGCTTCAGAATCCTTCTTAAAACAGAGGCCCAGAGCCTAAGGTTAGTTCTAGTGACTGAAGTTAGTATAATAAATGAGCACATTTTGTTCATGAATTGGAAGAATTTATATTGTTAAAATGTCCATACAATGCAAAGTGATCTATAAAGGCAGTGCAATCCCTATCAAAATTTCAATGACATTCTTTAGAGAAATGAAAAAAAAAACCCTAAAATTTTCATGGAACTATAAAAGATCCCAATTAACCAAAGAAATCTTTGAAGAACACAGCTGGATGCTCCAAGCTTTCTGTATTATAACGTTCCAGCAATCAAAATAGTCTGGTTCTGGCATAAAAACAGGTATATAGACCAATAGAACAGAATAGAGATCTCAGAAATAAAACTAAGCACTTAAGTTAACTGATCTTTGGTAAAGATGCCAAAAATACAAAATGTGGAAAGGACAATCTCTTTAATACGTGGTGTTTGGAAAACTGGATATCCACACACATAATTAAATTGGACCCTTATTTCACACCATATGTAAAAATAAACAGAAAATAAATTAAAGACTTAACCAAGACTAGAAACCATAAACTACTGAAACCATAAAGCAGTTAGAAAAAAACAAGGTGAAACCTTCCTGATCCTGGTCTAGGCAATGATGTTTTGGATATGACACCAAAAACACAGGTAACTAAAGCAAAGATAGATAAATGGGATTGCATCAAACTAAAAAGCTCTGTATAGCAAAGAAAACAAAGGCAACAAAAGAAAACAAAGTTAAAAGGCAATCTACAGAACAGGAGAAAACATTTATAAGTTATATCTGATAATACTCAGAATATATAAGAACTCATACAACTCAACAACAACAACAACAACAACAAAAAAAAACCAAATAACCTGATTTAAAAACAGGTAAAGGATTTGAGTACATTTCTTCAAAGATGATATATCAATAGCCAACAAGTTTATGAAGAGATGCTTAACATCACTAATCATCAGCAAAATGAAAGACAAAACCAAGGAGATAATCACCTAACACCCATTAAGATGGTTAATATAAAAAATAATAATAACAAGTGTTGGCAAGGATGTGGAGAAATTAGAATACTTGTACACTGTTGGTGAAATGGTAAAATGGGGCAACCGCTGTAAAAAATAGTATGGCATTTCTTCAAAAAAGTAAAAACAGAATTACCATATGTTCTGGCAATTCTACTTCTGGGTTTTATCCAAAATAATTTAAAAAGCCTTGAAGAGGTAGTTTCACACCCATGTTCACAGCCACACTATTCACAACAGCCGGGGGTGGGCGGGGGGCGGAGTTCTCAAAAAGTCCACGGACAGATGAACGGACAAACAAAATATACATACCATGAAACATTAAAAAGAAAGGAAATTCTGTCGTGTGCTATAACATAAATGAACCTTGAGAAAATTAAGCTAAATCAAATTACCCACTCACAAAGGACAACTGTCCAATTCCACTTATATAAGGTATGTAAAGTTGTCAGATTTATAGAAATAGAAAGCAGAATGGCTGTTACCAGGGGCTGGGAAGAGGGCGAAATGGGCCCTTCTTGTTCAATGATTATAGGGATTCCATGTTGCCAAATAAAAAAGTTCTGGAGATGTGTTGGTCAACACTGTGAGAATAGTTAACATCACTCAACTATAGAGTTAAAAATGGCAATGATGATAAATTATAGATTATGTGTTTTTACCACAACTAAAGGTTATTTTTTTAATCAGAGAGGAAAAAAGGACATATTCCGTACATACAGAAAAGCTGTTATTTAGAAATATAAAATTATCTAAACACCCCACTTAAAAGGTGGAAATAGAATGAGTAGAAAAACAGGTCTCAGTTATGTGCTATGAAAAGGCGAGTCCAGCTTTGTCTGGATTCACATTAGCATATCTCTCTTTCATTCTTTTTTTCTTTAAATGTTTTATGTCTTAATATTTAAAGTGTCTTGCTTGTAGGCAACATACAGGATTAAGAAATAATAAGTTGAAACTTTTCCAAAAATAATAAGGAAAATCAAACCACAGATCCAAGAAACTCAGAGAACCTGAAGCAGATAAAGAAAAAATTCTGAAGGCAATCAAAGAAGAAAGACACATACAGAGAAACAAACATAAGACTAAAAGCAGACTTCTCATCAGAAAGTATGCAAGTGGAAAGATGATGCTAGAGATTGTTAAAGAACTGAAATACTTCCTTCCTTAGAGGCAGACAGAATGGAAAAAAGAGGCTAGAGATGGACAGTGAGGGTTAGAACAAGTAATCCCAGATGTGAGAAAGCCTAGGAATAGAGAGGAAGCTAATAAGATCTCAAGTTTTGTGAAGTGTTTATTATATTTTGTGTACCATAATAAAGCTTCAGACACTGTATCAGTAATTTCTCATGACTATATGAAGTATTATTACCTCCACCTCACCGCTGAGGTTTCCACATTGGGATAATTGTCATTCCTTCAGAGAAGCTGCATGTCCTAGTGTTTCTGAGACCAGCTCTGTAGGCAAGCTAACAGTAGAAAGCCAGTATCAAGAATCACAGGAGTCTGAAAGATGAGCCCCAGAAGACAATGGTTGGCAATGTGCGAACAAACAGGAGACCACAGGAAGTTGAGTAGGGAACCAGAATGAGAAGGCTGAGAACAGAGCTGAGTCACCAGGAAGTCCCTACGGAGATGGAGGTTTTGAGAGTTGTGCTGTACTCCCTTTTACCTGCCATGCAGCTGAAGGGGTGCGCTTTCCCTAGGGTATGCCCTGGGACCCGTCAATCCTCAATTCTCATTTCCTAAGCACCCAGTAAGGGCTGATGATGTTCTCAAATTAATCAGAGGCAAATAAATTAAGGTAAGGGATTAAAAATGACATGAAATGGCAGAATTGTAAGTTCCAAGGGAAGGGCAGACTGTAAGAACCACGAAAGCCTCCTGGTAAAGTTGAGATTTGCAGTGTTCCATGAAAGAAGAACAGGCCAGAGGAAGATGAAAGACAAGCACATTCCAAGCATGAGGGAAGGCACAGAGTTGGAAATACGTATTTCATGGTGAACATCATGCTGACAGGCAAAGGGGCTTTGCCAAAAATAAATATCAAAGGTTAGGATTGGAAAGATAAATGCCAGAATATGCAAAAACTTGACTTCTGGTCTTGAGGGTAATGCCAAAGTGTTCCATTTCCCAACGATTTCTTATCTCTCTCTCAGGGTCCCACAGTCTAACGACAAAACTTTAGACTCATAATATCATATTTCTACCTTCACACACGTGACAATTCCATGAAATCACCATGGAGGAAAGGAGATAAGAAAACTAAATGCAATACCATGATGGTTCAAATACTTTTCCTGAATTTTAAAAGTTGAAAAAAAAGATTAATATCCTGTTTGATTTGAGATATTCAAGGCTTATGAAACAAACTAGCTAAAAATAGCACGTAACAAGGCATTCCCGTGTTCTTAAAGCTTCCCAGATGGTTCAAGAGCCTTATACTCCTCACCTTTCAGTGAAGCATATGGTCTATACGTGAAGACATGTGGTGACTTACAGTGGCTTAGAATTGCTCAGCTGTCCCTCCTGTCTCACTGAGGCCAGAGCGTTCCAAGAGGCCTTAAAAGACTTTCCTGCACAGATTCAAGGGACCCAAATAAAACTTCCAACAAGAAATAATGGATGAGTGTTCTATTTCCTTCCTGTGAAAAACTTCATCTAGGATCACTAGGGCTCCCAGAAGCATGGCCTTTGGGAATTCAGAGCATAACTTAGTTCAGTTCATTGCGGCTGTAAAACAAAGCCCTAGTTCCCTCAGCTGGTGAAAGGCAGAGCCATAATATTCTTCGGGTTTTGAAAGAACATAGACTCTACAGTCAAGCTGATTAGAATTCAAATCCTGGTTCTGCCGCTTAGAACCTTGGCGTTCCCTAAGACCGTCAGCTCCCTCTGTAAAATGGTTGCAATCATGTCTACCGCTGGGGGGCGCCTGGGGGCTCAGTCGGTTAAGGGTCTTCCTTTGGCTCAGGTCCTTGGTCCTCGGATTGAGTCCCTTACCGGACTCCTCCGCTCAGTGGGGAGTCTGCCTCTCGCTCTCCCTCTCACCCTACTTGTGCTCGCTTTCTTTCTCTCTCACTTTCTCTCTCAAATAAATAAATAAAATCTTAAAAAAGAAAAGTCTACTTCCTAGGATTACTGTTGATGGGTAAACCAAATGAAGTGAGGCAATTGAGCATCAGCCATCCTTTAGGCACATGGGATGTATGTCATGTCCATTTTCTTCTCCTGTTTCCAGTACAAAGCTTAATTTTAGAAGTATAAAATTTCCCTTAGGTACTTATAAAAACAATAAACCTGACATTAAATAAGTATTGTATGTAACATTTCTTTTTAATATTTTTAAAGATTTTTATTAATATTTTTGGCAGAGAGATAGATCACAGGTAAGGGGGGAGGAGGAAACAGGCTCCCTGCTGAGCACAGAGCCTAATGTGGGGCTCGATCCCAGAACCCTGAGATCATGACCTGAGCCGAAGGCAGAGGCTTTAACCCACTGAGCCACCGGGCGCCCCTATACGTAACGTTTCTAAAAACTAAATCAAAAAGGCATTTAACATCTATTACCATTAACCTGCCAAAAAAAAAAAAAAAAAAAGCCACAAAAATAGACCAAGGAAGAAAGTGTGAATATCTCATTACAAATAAATTTAAGGACAGTTTTCTCCTTCCCTAAAGCAAAAATGTCTCGTGCTCTTAATTAAAATCTTCAAAATTCTTCTTCATTCTTCTTTCCATTCCTTTGAAATCTTTTCTGATTCAAGTCTTCAGGCTTTCTTCTCTCTTATCTAGCATCTGGAGCTTCCCTTAAATGTACACACATGCACACATATTCTGTGTGTGGGGAGGGGTGTCCCTCCCTCCCTCCCTCCTTTCCTTCCCTCAACTCCCAGTTCTTGTCCTAAAAGTTATTTGATTCCTTGGGAATAAATTGTGATTATATTGTATTTCTATAGGCAATTCCCTTCACTATTTTGCTGCACATTGATAGATGATTTGAAAATGGAACTGTGTAATCATTGCCATGGCAGGCTATGGCTAGACTTCTCTTTGCAGATTATCAGATGGCTCTTAATGACCTACAGATTAGGTACAAATTACTTAGTTGGACATCCAAGGTCCTCCCCAGGTTCATCTTCTGCCGGTTCCATTGTATATGGCATTCTGGTCGTTCTGCATAACATGCTATTCCCGAAACACACTAGCCTTCCCGAGAACACTCATGGCAGTCGCACATACCCATGGCAGGATCCCCATGCTATAGGGTCTTTGAAATGCCCTCTCCCCACACTTCATCCATACTTGCCTCCTTACATAGGGGATGCAGCGCAAATGCCACTCATTCTCGCTCTGCATGAGCTAATGACTCCCTCTTCGGTGCCTCCGGCAAGCAACAGCAATGGGACCTATCACCTGTGGTTTTAGTCAGTGGTGTGTGATTCTTCCCCAACAAAACACAAGTTTTATAGTCCTTTTATTCATATCCATCATCTCAGTGTTTCAGTGCATCATTACAATCTCAGGTCACAGGGAGGACAAAAACTGCATGTAAATTTTACTAATGAAATGGAAGGGGCTCCTGGGTGGCTCAGTCATTAAGCGTTTGCCTTCGGCTCAGGCCATGATCCCAGGGTCCTGGGATGGAGTCCCGCATAGGGCTCCCTGCTCAGCGGATACTTCTTTTCCCATTTTCACCTCAGGACCCAAGATGGTTGCCCCAGCTCTTGCCATCCCGCCCACATTCAATCCAGTAGGAGGTAGGAAAGGAAAGAAAAAGGGCACATTTTTCCAGTTAAAAACATTTCTTGGAGGGGTGCCTGAGTAGCTCAGTTGGTTAATTGTCCAATTCTTGATTTTGGCTCAGGTAATGAAATCAAACCCTGTGTCTCCAGCTCTGTGCTCAGCATGGAGACTGCTTGAGATTCCCTCTCCCCCTCTCTCTGCCCCTTCCCCACACTTGCACATGCACGTATGCTCTCTCTCTCTCAAACAAATAAATAAAAGCTCCTTAAAAATCGGTTCCTGGAAATCATATGTCCCACTTCCATTTACTGGTCAGAAATTAGTAAACTGGCACCTAGCAATAAGACAGTTTGGAAAATGTAGAGTGGAGTTATCTAAAGTTTCATTATGCAAACTAAACACGTACTTAGGAGACAGAATCCCTGCAACTGCCATGACTTATGATAATTTGAAGTTATGCTCAAGGCAAGTTAAAATGTGCAACACATTTAGCATTAATTACTCCACATTCATGCATATATTTTCACATGTATTTATAGCTAGGACTTAAGTTTAACCATGTATTGGGATATTACTGCTGTCACTGCCTCTGAGATTGCCTATGTCTAATTGTTGCAGAATTGTCCCCCAGCTTTGGTTGTTAAACAGGGCCCCCTACTACTCCTTGGTGGTGTTAATGAAAAATGGCTCATAAGCAAGGTAGGGAACTTAATTGTAATCAAGAAACCAGCTTAGTGATATTACTTAAAGAAATCACATCTCAAAGTCACCATACCCCAACAAAATCCTTCCCCTCCTCCTGTGCTCTCATCTTAGTGGTGGCACCACCTTCTGCCCACCTGCTCAAGCCAGAAGCATGGAAATCTCTCTATACAGTCACCAAGTTCTGTTGATTCCTCCTGTTTCAGTCCCTCCCTCCCTCCCTAATCAGGTTCTTAGTGCAGGTTCTCATCCTGCCTGGTGTTCTCCTGTGCTTTTCCCACCCAGACTCCCACTTCTTTTTTTTTTTTTTTAAGATTTTATTTATTTATTTGACAGTGAGAAACAGAGCCAGAGAGGGAACACAAGCAGGGGGAGTGAGAGAGGGAGAAGCAGGCAGCCCGATGTGGGGCTCGATCCCAGGTCTCCAGGGATCATGACCTGAGCCGAAGGCAGTCACCCAACCAACTGAGCCACCCAGGCGCCCCAGACTCCCACTTCTAATCACATCCCTTTCCTCCTGCTGTCAGAATGACCTTGCGACTTACAAGTGTGTTGATCTCTTGCCTTAAATCCTCTCTAACACTTGCAGGACGAGCCCATACTGGTTAACTCCCACCCCTCCCAATCCTTCTGACTCCAGCTGCTGGCACTTCCCCTGATTACCATAAATCCTTGCTTTCGGGAGTTACTTGTCACTTCCAGAATGCCCTGTGACATCCCACCTTTGCATCGGCTGTTCTGTGGGTCTGGAAGGGCTCTCCACTCTTTCCCCATTCTTTTCTCTCCCATTCTCTGCTGGCCTGACATTTTTCCTAGTTATCCTCCAAAAGTAAGCCCAGACATCATTCCTCTGTGTAACCTCTGCCCGTCACCCTGCTCCCACTCCACCGAAGAGTGAGGCCTGCCCTCTGCTCCTTTCCCATGACATATATACTTTCTTTATAGGACTTTTCACAGTATTTTAAAATGCTATCTCATCTAGATTGCAAGATGTTTCAGAATAAGAATTTTAACTGTATTTGTATCTATGTCCTCAGAACCTTGCACAAGATGTAACCCGTAATAGGATTGTAGCAGAATGAAAGACTAAAACATAAACTAGCATGTTGCTGTGTTTATGTCAGCATAATTTTGTGTGGTTGAGAATTATCTTGTTTTTTCCTCTTATGATTATAAAATAATTTTTATTTCATAGGGACTGCTGAATAAGCTCCCTATAACATTAAAATTTTAAAAGCATCTGTTACATAACTATTCTCTACTTTTTAAAGCATTTCCCTATTGCTAGGCATTTATATTATTTGCATTTTTTATTTAATGTTATGATGAACATTAATGTTCATGAAGCTTTGTATTTCAGAATATTTCTTCAGATTAGATTTTTAGAAATAATCAATGGGTATGGACTTTTTTGGAGAGGTATGGACATTTTTAAGGACCATGTTACATATTCCCAAATAGCTTACTAAATGCCCAAACCCATTTGGATTCACAAAAGCAGGACATGAAAGTGAACAACACATTTCAAGAGCTATAAGCCAAAGAGAAAGCACCGATAGCAGAAGGAAACAAATTTGAGGAATTTGTAAACATCACATGCAAGTAATTATTGGAGATACATGGGAGCTAGGTAAGAAGTAAAGGTGAAGATAGGATAGGATAGTTATTCAAAGAGGATACTTCTCTGAAGAGAGACGTAAGGGTGGATGTGATATTTACAAATCATGAGGACAGTATTATGATAAGGTTATCATGAAGAAGAGGAAACAGACTTCGGTATCATTTACAGAAAACAACGGAATAGCACAAGCTATTGTTTATTGAGCATTAGCTGTGTGTTGGCACTGGTAGTTATTGACTCTTCATTTTCCAGATGGGTAAGTAAGACTCCCAAAGTTCAGTCACTTAACCAGAGTCACAGAGATAACTGACAGCAGATCCAGCATTCAGAAATCCAGGTGTACTGATTCTAAAGACCATGTTTTTGCCACTACACCGGGTGTTCCCAATCTTTTCTACCAAAGTAAGCCTAATAGAGAAGAATGAAACCTGACCCTTGGGCTATGTGGAAGTGAGTGGACAGAGTGAACCCTCCATTGTGTCCATATGTTCATATCACCATCATTCACATTGGCCAAAATAAGAAAGTAACCCAGACGTCCACCAGTGGGTAAATGGATAAACAAAATGGTGTACTACTCATACAATGGAATTCATACAGTTCCTTAGAAGAATGGAAGTACTGTCACGTGTTACAATTTGGCTGAAACTTAAAGACATTACGCTAACTGAAATAAGCCAATCACAAGAAGATAAATATCATCTAATTCCACTTGTATGCAGTATCTAAAGTAGTCAAATTCATAGCAACAGAAAGTAGAGTGGTAGCTACCAGGGGCTGAGGGAAAAGGGGAGGGGAACTATTTGATGGGTATGGAGTTTCAACTTTGCAGGGTGAAAAGTTTCTGTAAATCTGTTTCACGGCAATATGAATATATTTACCATTGCTAACTGTATGCTTAAAATGGTCAAAATGGTAAATTTTATATTATGTGCCTTTACTCCCATTTAAATATCTAGGTACATTTTTGTATTGCATTTGATTTTTATATTTATCATAACAAGATGTTCCCCCTCCCTCAACTTTCCGATAAAAGTGATCCTCTAGGAAGATGTGCAATGTTGTCTGTAGCTTTGCATATCCCTGCATGTCACATGGTCAGTTTGAGAAGCATTGCTCTGCACCATACTTCCAAGGAAACCAAACTCAACATTATCCACAGGGCACTGTCATTTCTCTATCTTCATCCAGAGTGGCAAGTGGCTATCGTCTTTCCGATTTGAATTCCATTGATTTCTGTTCTTATCTTTATGCTTTCCTTTTGGTTACTTTGGGTTTAATTTGTTCTTCCCTTTCTAAATTCCTAAGGTGGGATTTAGACCTTTTTCTAGTAGGCACTTGAAGATATAAATTTCTGTCTAAGCATTTCAATAGCTGCATCCTGTAATTTTTTACATATTTTTGTTTTCATTCATTTCAAAATAGTTCTAATTTTCCTTGTGATTTGTACATTCATCCATGGGTTATTTAGAGTGTGCTGTCTAATTACTAAATATTTGGGGATTTCCACCTATGTCTGTTGCTGTGTTCTGCTTTAAGTCTATCATGGTCAAAGAATTTATTTTGTGTCATTTCCATCATCTTAAATGTTTTAACAATTGTTTTATGGTCCTGAATATAGTCCTTCTTGATGAATTCCATATGAACTCAGAAAACAACATATATTCTGCTATTGTTGGGTATAATGTTTTAGTTGGTCAGGTTGGTCAATTGTTTTTCCTTTCAGTTCTGTCAGGTTTTGTGTATTTTGAAGCTCTAGTTATTAGATACACATATATTCAGAATTATTATTTTCTCTTGATAAATTGACTCCTTTTGTTATGATAGATTTTTTTCCTTTGTGTCTGGCAATAATCCTTGTTCTGAAATCTACTTTGTCTGATAGGAATGTGGCCAGTCCAGTTGTCTTTTGATTGGGACTTGCATGATATACCTTTAATCATCCTTCCCCTTTTAATGTTTCTATTTATATTTAAAGTGAGTTACCTGTGTCTGGAAAATAGCTGCATCTTGCTTTTTTGTCCAATATAATGGTCTATGCATCTTAATAGGAGATTTTAGAACTTTTAAATTTAATGTGATTATCAATATGGTATATTTGAAAGTTGTAAAGAGAGCAAATTCTGAGTTCTTATCAGAAGGGAAAAGCTATTCTTTTCCTCCTCTTTTTATCTATAGGAGATGATGGATGCTACCGAAATTTACTGTAATCATTTCTCAATATATGTAAATCACTATGCTATACACATTAAACTTTTACCTTGCTATATACCGATTATATCTCAATAAAAAATGAAGAAAATAAATGAAAAATATTCACGTGGTTAGGTGTGACCGTACCATCTTGCGCTACATTTGCCCCATTTGGTCTCTGTTTCTTTTGTCTTGTTTTGGGTTGGAATTTTTTAAATATTCCATTTATCTCCAATCTTGGCTTATGAGGTACACCTCTCTGTTTTTCTGGTTCTCGTCTTTCCTGTTGTTGGCATCGCTGTTTTCATTGTTGCTCTAAGACTTACAATATACATCGTCAACCTACTTCAGTCTCTCGTCAAACAACATCATACCCCTTCACCTACAGTGTGAAAACCTTAAAGCAGTATGCCTGCCTTTCCCACCTCCAATCTTCTGTGCCTTCTTTTAATACATTTCACCTTTATGTGTGATAAAACCATCGATACATTGTCATTAATTTTGCTTTAGACTTTTTTTTTAAGATTTTATTTATTTGACAGAGAGAAACACAGCCAGAGAGGGAACACAAGCAGGAGGAGTGAGAGAGGGAGAAGCAGGCTTCCCGCCGAGCAGGGAGCCCGATGTGGGACTCGATCCCGGGTCTCTGGGATCATGACCTGAGCCGAAGGCAGTCACTTAACCAACTGAGCCACCCAGGCACCACACTTTAGACTTTTTTAAGTGAGAAAAAAGGTGTTTATATCTACCACATATTTATGATTCTTTTTTTTAAGATTTTTATTTATTTATTTGAGAGAGAGAGAGAGAGAGAGAGAGAGAGAGCGCACAAGCAGAGAGAGGGGCAGAGGGAGAAGCAGACTCCTCACTGAGCAGGGAGCCCAAAGTGGGGACTTGATCTCAGGTCTCTGGGATTATGATCTAAGCTGAAGGCAGACCCTTAACAGACTGAACCACCCAGGTGTCCCCATATTTATGATTCTTGATACTCTGTAGTCTTTTATATAAATGTGATAGCATGTTCCTGCTGCTTGAGGAAAGTTTATCATTTCTTTTAGTTCATATGTGCTGGCAATGAATTCTCTCTGATGTTGATGATCTGACAAAAGTCTTTACTTCACCTTCATTCTTGAAGGATATTTTTGGTGCAGATATAAATTGAAACTGCCAGATTTTTTCCTTTCAGAACTGTAAAGATTTTGCTCCATTATTTTATTAGTTTTGTAGGGCTGCCATGCAAACTATCAGAGACTGTGTGGCTTAAACAGCAGACATTTATTTGGTCGTAGTTCTAGAGGCTAGAAGTCCAAGATCAAGGTATCAGCTGGGTTGGTTTCTTCTGAGACTTCTCTCCTTCACCCCCAGATGGCCACCTTATTCCTGTGTCTTGCTGTCTGTCCTCTGTACATTTGTGTCCTTACCTCCTCTTCTTATAAAGGTACCAGTCATATTAGGTTAGGACCCACCATACAATCTTATTTGATTACCTCTTTAAAGACCATCTCCAAATACAATCACTAAGGGTGCTGAGGGTTAGGACTTCAACATAGGAATTTGGGGAGTGCATGTTCAGCCTATCACAACTATTTTCTGATTTCTTGATTCTTTGAATGTAATGCCTTATTTCCCTATCTGCTTTTAAGATCTTTCTCTTTATCACTTTTTTTTCAAGATTTACTTATTCATTTGAGAAAGAAATTGTGGACTCAGACGGGCAGAGGGAGAAGGAGGGAGAAACTCCATGCAGACTCTGCACCGAGCACAGAGTCAGAGGGAGGGCTCTATCCCATGACCCTGAGATCCTAACTTGAACCAAAACCAAGAGTCAGGCACTTAACTGACTGTACTACCCAGGCACCCCTCTCTTTATCACTTTTTCCCAACAGTTTGGTTGAAATATGTCTTGGTATGGTTTTCCTATTTTTATCCTTCTTGAAGTTTTTTGGGATTTTTAAATCTGATGCTTACACTCATGAAATCTCAAATATGTCAGCCATTATTTCTTCATGAATCTTTCTCTTCCCTCATCAGCCCCAGCATTCTTTTTTACGTGTGTGTGAGATACTCAAATTTTACGATAAAGCATTTTATCTTGTCTCACAGGTCATTGCAGTCTTCATCATTTCTTTAGTCCTTTTCATTTTGTGCTTAGTTTTAGATAGTCTTCCTTGTTTTGCTTTTACCTTCAAGTTTTTCTTTCCTAATACACCACCCAGTGTATTTTTTTCCAATTGTATTTTTCATTCTAGAAATGAAGTTTGAGTCTTTTTATGGCTTCCATTTCTTCTATGCTTTCCACTAGTTTCTTGAAAATCTGGACCATATTTCTAGAAATCTTAAAATCTTGCTTAATTCCATCATAGTTGTCATTTCTATATTTGCATCTATAGATTTTCCTCTTGACTAATGGTTATATTATTTTACTTCCTTGTTTGCCTGATAAAGTTTTATTGAATGTCAGACATTTTGAAGTCTACCTTGTTGGTCCTGGGTTTTACTGGATTCCTTTAAATTGATTGGGACTTTGTCTGGCATACCTTTAATTTACTTGGAAGCAGTATAATTACTTCAAGGCTTGCCATTTTTTTAAGATTTTATTTATTAATTTATTGTGAGAAAGGGGGGGGGGGTCCAGGCAGAGGGAGAGGAATAATCTCAAGCAGACTCTGTACTCTGACAGGAGCCTCCCTCTCATGACCTTGAAATCATGACCTGAGCCAAAATCCAGAGTCCAGCGCTCAACCAACTGGGCAACCCAGGTGCCTCTCAAGACTTGCTTTTTGGTGTTCTCAGGGTGGGTTCAAATTAGCTCTTGTCTTTGAGAAGGTGGGAGAGAAGAATCAAGTCCAAGTTCCGAGTGAATGAACAGGTCTAGGACTCAGGAGGCAGAAAAGAGCAGGAGAAATGAAGTGATCAGGGGACAAAGACCAGAGCCTAGCAGACCTGAGAAGTTGCATTCCTGTAAAAGTCAGTAAATATTTAAATTGGCATGGGTGGAGGAGTTATGTTTATTTATAAAACTGAGGTAGGTTCTGAGCTTAGATGTTCATAAACAGGTTTCTCATTTACATTCAGAAGTCAAATGTGGTGTGGGACGTTCTCTTTGTGCGGCCAGGCATCCTTGGTCCCCACCCACTCAAAGGAAGCTCAGAGCCTGATCCTTTTGTTTACCAAAACTGCTTCTGCACATTTCCAAAATGCCCTCTAGGGGGCATTGCGGCCTCCATTGAAAACCTGGTTTGGGAATCTCAGGATTTAAAATATGTCTCTCTTACTCTGCTGTTCCTGTCCCTAATTCGTCATCTTGCCATAAAACTAAGGGAATCCCAAGAGCCCTTTTCTTTGTATACCCTTCCTAAATGATGAATTAATTCACTTCCGCCGCAGCAGCTACTTCCCAGGGCTCATGGTTCCCAACTCACATTTCCAACTCTCCCTTCCTGTGTCTGCCTCCATCTCTGTGTTCAAAGTCTGCTAATCCTTAAAGGATCAGCTCAAGTACTGCGCACTCCATGAAGCCTTCACCCCTCTTCTTGCTTTCAGAAATACTGCCTGAGGTTTGGTCCTTAGTTGTACAGAATTTCTCAATCTGTCGTCATGACTGACACCTAAAAAGCTGGGAAATGGCTTTTTTAAAATGTAGGTTCCAAGGCAACATCCTCGAAAAGATAATATTTCAATAAGACTGGTCAATTATTTTCATTTACAAACACCCAATGTTTGTAATGTACTTTGTAATGTACATTTCAACATGCTTTTGGAGGGATTTGGATATAAAGTGAAAACTTAAGATTTGCTGCTCTGGTCATTTCATTTTCATCCCAAGTGGTATGTAAACCTTTCAATGGAAAATCCCTTTTAATTCTTCAAAGGTAGCTCCACGCTGAGCACATAATTGAAGTTTTCCATTTTCTATGTCAGGTATTGGGGATTAGTAGGACCCAGGGGGTTTCTTACTGACAGATTTTAGTTTTCTGCACAATCTGGATCAGCCAGTCTTTGACACATGCCAGTGATTGTGTTTTCTGGGCCTTATATAGAGTGCTTCAGTAAAAGCAACACCAATGAAGCTTCAGAACAAGTGGCCTGGCCTTTCTTTTAACTAGATTGCTGCCCATAATCCCACCCTATGAAAAAATTCTGGAGCAGCCACTGCCTGGGACACAGAGAATAATAAAATTAGTTCTTGTTTTCAAGGAACCTCAAGTCTAACAGAGAGAGATAGGTAATCAAACCATGTAAAATGTATAGAAGTATTGGTGGAGTCAGGGAACTTAATATCTGAGTTTAAAAGAATGAGTAATATTCCGCCAGGCAGGGAAGAGCAACCCAAGGAAGAGAACTGCCTTTGCAAAAGATGGAGGAGTGGATTAATAGGGTTGATTGGGGAATGAATGGTAAGTGCAGGAGTTTGGTGAAAGAGAATAGTGGGAATAGAGTTTCCTCCCAGCCTTGGATTTCCCATGGGGGGATGGAGATGCTAGTGGGGTACATTTATGGGCATAGACCCTTGAAGGCATTCTTGTCTCCTTTTACTCAGAGGCAGACAGTTCTAGATGACATAGCCCTAAGCCTCTCACTTTCTGGAGCACAGTAGCTTCTAAAGCCCTTGGGGCTATAAATCTGGTCTCCACATTCACTGGAGAGCAGTGACTTTCAACGGTTTTTGATTGCAACCCCCAGAAAGAAATACATCTTGTGCTGTGACCTAGAACACACATATGCAAATATAAAATTGGCACACGACTTCTACAAAATGCTATCCCCATTGTTGTTTTTTTTCCTAGTCCACTCCACCAAAAAAAAATAATAATAATAAGGTTGGGTGGCACCCAGCAAGTTGATTTCATAGTCCAGTGAGCCACAACTACCACTTTGAGAAACACTATGCTGGGATTCATATTCTAGTTTGGAAGTGTTGAGAAACAGCACAGTACAGTGGCTAAGGGCTTGGACTCTGGCAGCAAATGACCAGAATTCAAGTCCCTATTCACCAGCTTATTATCTGTGCGGCCCTGAGCAAGTTACTTCACCTTTCTACACCTCAATTTCCTTGTCTAAGAAATGGGATGAGAGTATCTAATGGGCAGTGTTATTGTGAGAACTAAGTGATAGATACAGATATAGACATAGACATAGATATATACCCAGAAAATTGCCAGGCATCTAGTAAGTGCTGCTTAAGTGTTAACTGCCATTATCTTCTTCCTCCTCCTGCTTGTTCTCATCATCAATGATGCCTCCTGTTATCCCATCCTAAAATGAAGAAGCTCAAAAAGGTACTACTGGTGGGTTGGAGTGGGGGCAATACAAAAAGGTTTATTTATAAAGCTGTATGAAGCTACACAGTGTGTGGGGCAAGGTGAGGACCCTGCTCTTGCAGGCTGTGGCCCTGTTCGCAGGGGAGAAGAAGAGGGAGACTCCTTTCCCAGTCATAGTTTAGTGTTTTGGATAAGGTGGGTCTGAAATGATCCCTCTGCATTCCATTAACAAACATTTTATTTCCTCGTCACTTTTGTGACCACCTAGAATCCCACACTCCCAAAGTGAGGAGAACTTCCTTCTTACTATACACATTGGGGACCATTAGAATGTCAATCCGCAGAAGGCAAGATGGAATTTCTTTCCTCATCAATTCAGTGAACTCAGTCTTATAATGGACAACCCACAAAGGGGGTTAGAAGAAGAAGAAAGAAGAAGGGGGGAGGGGAGGGAGAGAAGAAGAATAAGGAGGAGGTGGAGAGGAAGAAGGGGAGGAGGGAGAGGAAGAAGGGAAGGAGGAAGAGGAAGAAGAAGGAGGAGGAGGGAAGCAAAAGCAAACTTTTTAATTGAGCCAAAGGCTGGCATGTTTAACCCACCCCACCCAGCACCTCTCAGATGTTCTGATGACCCAACTAAGGAACAAAAGGGGCATCTGCCACCTAATGGGTAGAAACCAAACTCAAGAATATTCTGTCCCTCACACAAAGGACAAATTCAGGAAATAAAGAACAGGAGACCTGCAGTAAATATTTCATTGGTCGTGATGATCAAAAGATGATGGTTAATACACACACACTCAGACCTCATCCCAACTGTTGCAGGGCGGAAGCAATACCTCCGGGACCCCACCCACTCCCTGGGCTTCTCCGGCCATGCCCTGTAGCCATGGCCTCGCCCAGGACTCCACCCTTCACTTGGTACTTCAATGCCCCATTTGCAGCTTCCCTCAACACGGTGCCTCGTGCCTGGACGTTCACTGTGAAGAAAAGCCAAGGACTGGACCTGAGTCTGCGGTGGGCAGGGTTGCAATGTCCATGAATCCTTCTCTACTTTCTTTCCCAAATTCTCTCCTTCTCTCCCCTCTCCCACCCCATCATTGTTCCCCAGAAACAAATAGGATGGCTTCACTGGTCAATTCTTTACACGTACAAACACCAAAAGCAGAGGAAACATCCCTGGCCACCCCCCTCCCCCCAAACCCCAGTGCTGGGAGAGCAGCCGACGGCGGACGAGGCTGCCTCCGGAACTGCGGAGCTGCTGGAGCTGTCCGGCTGTTCTGGAAACTTCTTTGGCCTCTGGGCTTTACCTGGAGGCCTCTTCCTTCAGCTCCTTGTTTTTCCGCACTTCCTCCGCGTGCTTGTCCTGAGAAGGAAAGGAGAAAAAGGGTGGGTCACACAGGCTGCCCTGGGGATAAAAGGGAAGCCAAAGGGCAGGAGAAACCAAAGTAAAGAATTGCAGCCACAGGAAGTGATGAGGAAGGTCTGCAAAGATGTCCTGAGAAGGGGCAGAAGGTGACAGGTAAGACTGGTAGGAGGCAGGTGAGCGAGCCAACTGGTGCGGCCCCAGGGAGCTCATTGACTAGGGCCAACCTCCCATGGGGGACCCACCTCACAGTGACCCCAGAGCCCACCAGCCTCCCGCTCCTTCCCCTGGCCCTCCTGGGCTTGTACCCAGCGCATTGTTTGACTTAATGCAAGGAACAGATCAGCGCGGCTCTGCTGGAGGAGCAGGGGGAACAGACAGGCCTCATTGCCAATGTCCCCTACACACGCTTGCAACGTGACCGCTGCTTTCATTTCTGTCCATCCCCTCAGTGCAAGTTTTCTTCAGCCCCTCGGTGAAAGATGAGGGCTCCTAAGTGTAAATTGACTGAAAAATCTTTGGAAATGTCACCCAACTCCAAAAAGTGGACCCTCTCACAAGTGGTGTATGAGAACCCTCTTCATCAGACACATAATCAAGCGAAAAGATGGGATCTGACTTCAAAGACCCATCAGCTGTGTGGCCTTGACCAATCTCTTCATCAATCAGGCCTCAGCTCCCTGGTTTTTAAAGACAGGGCCTTAAACTAGAAGTTTTTTCTGCTTCTGGAATTCTGTGATTTTAGTGTTCATCTCTAGGACACATTATGGTCTGCCTTACGTCACTGCTCATTGTGCATCTTTCTGGGTCCTCTATTGGATGGTGACTTTCTTGGAGGCAGGGAGTACGCCTTTTTCTTCTCTGTATTTCCCAATTCCTCCTACGGAACTTTGCACATGGCAGGTTCTCAATAAATATTGTCCCTGCCAGGCCCTGGCAATCACCCAGATAGCATCATCTCCAGGTATCAGAAGTCAGCCTGGAGTAGGCCCACCGAGGCAGTCCAGGAGCCCAGGATACATCTTAAACTATGAATCCATCCCTGAGAAGGCCCTAGAACTTTCCATGGCCCTGGAGAAGGTGTGGGTAGTGGTATGTCTAGGAAAGTGGTTCTAAACCTTGCTAGGTATTATTAGCATGACCTAGGGAATTGGTTAAACTGCTGGGTCCTCAGGCACCATCCCTAGAGAGCCAATGACAGTAGATCAGAAGGCTCCCAAGGATCTGTAGTTGACTCTGATGCAGATGGTCAGTGACCCATGCAGATAAAGATCCAAAAAGCATTCGCTTGGAGCAGGGCAGAAGCTACCCCTGTCTCTTATTCCACCTCTCGCCTTCATCAGTGGCCAAGTGTCACAATCCCAAAGGAGTGATGCCTACTCAGATCCTGACTCTGACATCTTGCTTCTTTGAGTCTTATGCCTCCTCCATAGCTATTACTTGGGGGTTTCTCAATCTCTTCCCCTTGGAATTGACCTCCATTCAGGTGAACTCTCTGGGAAGAACCCTAGATTTCTGGGCTCTCTTTCTTTGGTCTCCAATGGTCCCCTCTCTAGCAAAGGCCAATAGGATGACTGTGGGCTGGTCCCCCTGAAACACGGTTGAAAGAGTCCCCTGGACTATATAGCCAGAGAATTAGATTCTAATCCCAGTTGCACTGCTTAGTGGTTGTGTGACCCTGGCCAAGCTATTTGACCTTCTCTGACATGGTTTTCCCATCAATTAAATAAGGGTACCACTGTTCTGATTGCCTCATGGATTTGTTGTTAGGACAGGAGTAGGAAGAAGTAAAAGTGTTTTTGCCATTTTTAAAATACCATATCATGGCTCTAGCCGCAATTATCTCTTTTGGGTTTGGCCTGAGAGACTATGTCCCATTTTGTGGCAATCCCGGATGTTTTTTTCCGGCAAGAGTTTGTTCCTAGCCATCCCTCAACAACTGGGGAAGACTGAAATGAGACCCAGATCACTTCCCTCCCATCTGATACTTGATGGAGGTCTTATTGCCCTGAGAAGGGTAGAGTGTGAGAGCGGAAGGGCTGCCACATGCTGGCTAGCTGGCAGGGCCTGTGCAACATTCAGATCCTCTGTAGAGAAACCAATCTTTCCAGCAGCTGTTGCCAAGGCCTGAGAGTCTAGGTGGATGGGCAGGAAGGAGTGGGGACCACGCTGCTCACCATGGGACGAGGCCACCGATCGGGTCCCGGGAGTCACCGCGCAGCAGGCGGCTCCTGGAAATAAAACACAGAGCTGGAGCTCTCCCAGGAGCTGCAGGAGAAACTGGGGCAGCCTTGAGACTCAGGAAATGAGGCCAACGTGTTCTCAGCAGAACGAGCTGTTATTCTGCTGACACATGGGACCAATCCCAGTCTCTCACGTTTCTCTTATGTAGGTGACACCATTTGGTTTATTGACAAAGGGCAAAATATTGAAAAGATCTGTGAGTCACTCAGTCCAAATCAAGAGGTTTGGAGAGAATCATGTTTCCTGCTCAATGGTCAACTCAGCTTATCATGTCCTTGGCTTAGAGCCAAGAGCCCAAGTCATCATCTTTCATTATATCGAATCGGTCCATTCAAGGATGAAGCCAGGAATGTACAAAGGCTTGTTCACCCTTACTCTCTTGCATTAGGCAGGCTTTCTCTAGAAGATAAGAGGTCTAATCTCTCTAAGACAATGAGAAATTTCGATTGTGCAGCTGCGCATGATATACCCCAAGGAACTTCAAAGCTCAGCTCTTGTCTCTTGCCTATGACGTCCCAAAACATCCCTTGAAACTCTGTAAGGATCTAGCCTAACAGAAATACCCCCCCTTTCCTACCTGAGACTGTTTGCTACCTGAAATAATATGTAGGTCCTTTATACTTGCCATGAAAGGAAGAGAGTGTTCCAGGAGTCTCCTCTCTCTCCAAGAACACTTACCTTCTCTTGCAGCCGTTCCAACATGGCAGCAAGGTGGGCCTCCCGGTTCTCCTTATTGGATTCCATCTTCTGAGCCAGTTTTTCCTTAGCCATCTTGATGAAGTTGTTGTTTTCCTCAATGGCTTTTTGGATTACCTCCCGCTCGTGTTCTCGTTTCTCTGCCAGGTGCTTCAGGAGTTCAGCTTCCTGGTACTGAGGCAGCACAAAGGGAGAAAGAGGCCTTTGAAAGTGAGCATGCCACAGTGTGTTTTCACCACCATAACTTAAGAGCTGTACACCCAGAACACACACCTCCCTGAGCCTGGTCCCTGGCCCATTGGAAGGAAACAAGGACACTTTCTGGATTCTCCTACTATTCCCTCAGTTCTTTTTTTCTCATCACCTTCATTCATTCCCTCCTTCATCCATTCACAAATATTAAATGACTATATACCATGTGCCAAACACTATTCTAGCAACTAGGAAAGAAAAAAGTGTCATGGAGGTAAGATATACATAGTACAGAATAGCATGTGGCATATGCCTTAACAGGTAGAAAGGAAATGTTATAAGAATCCAAGGGAGGGCGCCTGGGTGGCTCAGTTGGTTAGGCGACTGCCTTTGGCTCAGGTCATGATTCTGGAGACCCGGGATCAAGTCCCACATCAGGCTCCCTGCTCGGCGGGAAGCCTGCTTCTCCCTCTCTCACTCCCCCTGCTTGTGTTCCCTCTCTGGCTGTGTTTCTCTCTGTCAAATAAATAAAATCTTTTAAAAAAAAATGAGAATCCAAGGGAGAAGAAGATTATTTTCTGCTTCAAAGATGAAAAGCTTGCATAAAGATGGCTCCAGAGTTGGGCTGTAAGAATCACTAGGAAACCCAGAAGACACACAAAGTGGTGGAAGTATACCACACCATGACCTGCTCTTTCTGCCAGTTAAGGAGCCCTTCCCTTGATTGTCTAGTTTTTCCATAAATCTTTAGTGTTTGTCAATGTCTTCCTCCTGTTAGTGTGCACATCTTGGACATATGTAATACAGTGCCCTACCCTCTAACCAAGCTTAAGCTCCTAGAGACTAGAGACATTTACTTCCTTGTTCCCCTCCATGCTGCCTCATTATCTGCCCTGTATATGGGAGGTGCTACTGAAATATTTGTAGGTTGGTGGTGAAGCTCAAAGCCACCTCTTATCTTCTCCAACTCCCTCTTGTCATGCTGAGTTGAAAGAAAGAAAGGACAGGGCGCTTACCTTCCTTCGCTCCTCAGCTGCTTCTAGTTTCTTCTGGATCTCTTCGAGGGATGGATCTCGTCGCCTGGGTAAGGAGGCATTGAACTCGGGAACCCCATCAAAGGAGGGTGGCTTCAGGATGACTTCAAAGGACTGGCCCGAGGTACACTTGTTCAGCTCGATGACTTCCATGTCAGAAATTACACACCAGTTCAGGTCCACTGTGTCTGCTGCAGAGAGCGGGAAAGGAGCTGTTTGCACTCTGTAGACTAGATTGGCACCCGAAAAGCATGCACACATGCATACATATATAGGAGATCTGGGGTCCCCAAGGCAAATCAATGACCAGGGTTCTGGGCTGGTCCTAAACCTGGCACCTAATAATTAATGGACTCCAATGGGGCTGAAGGAGTTAGTAGCCATAGCAAGGGCTCAGGCTTTAAGAGTAGGGGTCCCAGGATTTGTGGCTTCTAATAATGGCTGTAGCAAATGCTTTTGCTTTTGCTTCTGCCACAAGGCTCCTCCCATACTTGAGCTCTTGCTCAAATTGTCCTCAGTGGTGGCCAACAGTGGTGCATTTGCCCACCACCCACCACCCATCCACTCTTCATCCCACTACCAATCTGATGGTTCAGCCTGTTGCCACCTCTCCCCTGCTCCCTCCTACCCTGCTCTCTTCTTTCTCTCCAGTCAGCACTGTCTTTCCGCTGGCTTTGATCTTTCCTCCTACACTGTCTCCCACACCAGCCTAGACAGAAAGAACAATCTCAGGTAACCCAAGCACTCTCATCTCTCATTTCCAGTACAAACCTGTCCCTTCCTTTTAATCCCTGGAAAATTAAGAGGTATCCTGTTCCCCGCCCCTCCCTGAGCAGAACGTGGCCATTCAGTACTCCCCGCCAGTGTCCGGGGACCCTGTCACAGGTCCTAGTCAGCATGGCTACCCTCATTGGGTTACTGCAGGTAGAAGCCCTTTCTCTACCTCTGGACTCTCAGAACATTCTCCATCATTGCCAGAGGAGGCCTGTCAACCATTGAATCTAGTGATTTATACTGCATCTTGTCTTCTATTTTAGGTGCTCTCCAAGGGCAGAATTTCTGTCTGTTTCACTTCTGTATCCTTCACAGCATCCATACGTTAAATGAATGAAGAAAAGCTAAGATCAAGATCATTCTGCAGAGGGTATGATTCAGATTTTCACCTGCTGTTTAGTCCCCCAGGGTGCAGCCCCACACCAGCCCTCACATGGTGTTTAGACCATCATAATAAGCTGTGGTGGTTTTATTGGCTCTGGGAAAGAGAATGTGACATGAGGAGAAGAGTTTCATGAAACTGGGCAGGAGTGTGGTACTCATGGACATGAGCCCAAGAACCCTCCACAAGTTAATCTCCCAACGGTGAACCTCACTTACCTTCATATTTATAAGATGACTTATTCAGGGGATCAGCCAGAAAACAGGAACAGAACAAGGACACCAGTGGAAGCTCCTTCATCTTCTCTTTGTAGGCTGCAGAAACACCAGCAGGACGATATGGTGACCCCCTCCTGGACTCAGGAGTCAGCCTTTGTGTGAGTCTGCGTGCCTAGGCAGCCAGGGGTGACCAGGCTCCACAGAGGCACCTAAATGACCCAGACCCACCCCTTGGCCGAGGCTCCAGCCCTGTTCGCCCTGAGCAGCCTGGTTTAGGACTCCTGTGTGTGATTAGATCCCCTTTGGTCCAACTTACTAGAACCTGAGTCTTCCAGAGCACCGAGATGATCCTATCTTCTCAGTACATTGTTTCCCTTCTTAGTACTGAATGCCAAAATGCCTCCAGGTAAAGACCACAAGCACAGGTGCCTTTGCCCCAGCCTGGCATCCTGGACCTAGTTCTCTATTCCCTCACATTTGCCAGAATATTTCATTTACTTTGCTTCAAGATGCAGGGAATCCACACTCCATTTCACTCAAAGTACTCAGCAGTGCTTCTCTGAAAGGTAAAAAACTTACCACCATCCCTCTAGTCTTGCCCCTCACTGAGAGGCAAGGTCAGGATGTGAGACTTCTCTGACCTTCCCGGTGCAGTGGTCAAAGCCAGAGGTGCTGGTGTCCACGAGGGCTGGAGAAATACCCCCACCACAGTCTAGACCCTTTGTGTCAGGGGAGGATTTAAAAACTAGGACGTCACAGATTAGAGCTGATACGGTGAAGTCCAGCCCACCCCCGCTGTGGCCCCGGCATGTGCCCCTCCTGCCTGTACCCCCACCACCCTGGGACCAATGCCCTTTGTTTCAAGCTCCACTATGTTCAGGCTCTCTCTGTTCTCAGCTAAACCCAGCACAGTGCTTAGACACTCTCCTCCTCATTTCCTTTTACAAATTGAAAACATAATTAAGTGTAAAATAATATATGTGCATTGTAAAAACTTCTTAAAAACACACAGATGAGTAAAAGGAGGGAAAAACTCAATGGTGATCCCACTTATCATCTAGGGATAACTTCTTTTAACCCTTAGGTGTACTTCCTGTCAGTCTTTTATCCTTCTTTGTGCCTATGTAAGTACAATATGTGAGTACAGAAATATCCTATGCTATGGTGCCCCATCACATAAACAGTTTTTATACCTACCAGCGAGGGTCATGTTTTCTGGAATATGAGGGCTGAATCTGGCTCAAAGTCACAAAGTAGCTCTGTCACCAGCTCTGGATGCTGTCACAAATCTGAGAAAGAGAGTATTTTATCACTGACAGGCTATTTGCATGAGAAAAGTCTTTATACAAGGGAGGAGAGAATCCCAGGAGGCACCGATCTGCTCACACCTTCAGGAACTCTCCACACCCAATCTCCCTTTCCCAAACACAGATCCCCTTTTAAATATCACCACAATCAGGGGGCGCCTGGGTGGCTCAGATGGTTAAGCGACTGCCTTCGGGTCAGGTCATGATCCTGGAGACCCGGGATCGAGTCCCACATCGGCGGGAAGCCTGCTTCTCCCTCTCTCACTCCCCCTCCTTGTGTTCCCTCTCTCGCTGTGTTTCTCTCTGTCAAATAAATAAATAAAATATTTAAAAATAAATAAATATCACCACAATCAAGTTCAGTTTCCATGTACTAATGATATTTTCATAATTAGCTTTCTAGTCTCAAGCCTCCCTGAGTATCATAAATGGATTTCCTAAAACTGTATGTGTCAAGATATGTCATTCATCTCTCTGTGCAGCTTAACGGTTGACCCAGCACAAAGGTTGGGGTGAGAGACAAATCCTAAGTTGGACTCACTTGGGAGGTTTTCAAACACTAACTCTCTGTTTCCTGAATTTCTCCCTATTCTCACCCCAGACCTCCCTACCCAACCTGTTCTGATATGGGACCAGAAGGAATTGGACAGAGGATGTCACAATACTACTTCAGATGGCCCCTCACTCACTATCCACCAGGAACCTCCCGTCTTAAGCACTCCTTGACCCCATTTAACATAACCCTGAACTATGGAAGAGGAAAAACATTCTTGTAGAATAATGTCCTCATAATGTGGTTGGTGCAGAGGTGGAAATCAGCATGCAGGATGATTGTGGAGCACAGAGTTGGGGCTTCATACTCAGCACGGGACCCTGGGGAGCCAGAGTTCCCCGGTGTTAGCAGTACCTGAACTGAGTCTTAAGTGATGAGTTGGATGAAGCAGGGAGGGCATTGTGGCCAAGGAAGCAGCACCTGCAAGGGTGGGGGCGGGGGCGGTGAGAAGCTCTGTGTCTACGGCTGTTGCTGGACCAGAGAGTGTGAAGGAGGAGGGAGACAGGAAACAGTAGGTGGCACGGCCCCACTGAAGGCTGCTAGCCAGTGACGTGAGGAATGGCCAGTGGTAAACAGTCCTCGTGGGGACCACTTACTTGGTCTTTGGTCCCTTTGGTAGTTAAGTTTGTGTCAGCTTGACTGGGCTAAGTGATACCAGATAACTGGTGAGCATTATTTCTCGATGTGTCTGCGAGGTCTCAGGGACAAGTCAGCATTTGAGTGGATAGGCTGAGAAAAGATGACCGTCCCCAACGTGGGTGGGCCTCACCCTATCTGTTCAGGGCACTAGTAGAACAACAGGTGGAGAAAGGATGGATTCACTCTCCCTGCTTGAGATGGATGTCCATCTTCTCCCGCCCTCAGACAGGAGAGCCCTGGTTCTCTGGCTTCCCGGCTTGGACTGGAATTGCGCCATCAGCTCTCCTGGGTCTCCAGTTTGCAGGTGACTGATTGTGGGATTTCGCAGCCTCCATAACTGCGGGAGCTAATCCATCATAATAAATCTCTTTCTATGTGCGTTCTGTTCGTCCGGTTTCTCTGGAGAATGCCAACTAGTGCCGTCACCCTCAGCGGTCACAGTGCCAGCAGAGGGTGATGTGAGCCAACAGCTTCACTGCCTGTATCTCACAAGACAAAGGACTCTGACTGATGTAGAGCCGCTTTCCTTCCTTAATGAGGTGTTTTCCCTCTGGCATCCAGGGTCTGTACTAGCTGCGATGAGCAGGGGAGCCCATGGGGGCAGGGAACTCAGCTTTAGGACCAGACCAATGTGGAATCAAACTCAGACTTGATCTCACTTACTAGCTGTCACTCCCATGCCCAATTTGCTTTCTCCATCTCAATTCTGCACCAGGTTGCACAATTGAAATGAGAAAAGCATGTTACAGCATCCAGCAAAAAGGAGGAACTTAATAAATGTGAATTTCTTTTCCTCTGCCTTTTCCATCAGGGTAGCCGCCACCCACATTCTTGCTTCAGAGTCCCTGCCCTGGTCCTCACCAGCTCTGCAATTAAGGACTATAATCTCCATTTGCAGATGAAGAAACAGAGTCTGGGAGGGTTTATGTGGCTTACTTGGGGTCACGAGGTTAAAGAGTTATAAAAGCAGAGATTTAAAGCCAGGTCAACTGGCCCTAAAGTGCTCTCTTCCCTGCAGTGTCTTTGTGTTCTTTGGAGTCAGAGGCCCCTGCCACTTGCTGGCTGTGCAACACAATGGGCCTCTTTCCTCAGAGTCAAGCTGATCCTGACAGTACCAGTGGGTCCCTGAACAGGGTCTGGATGTGACATCCCTGGTCATGAGGCTCCATTTCACACAATTTTGGCTCATAACCAGGCTGCTTAATGGGATGACTGGCTTGCCCAGTGGACCTTTGTAGGAGAGTGTGGCGCCAGACTTTACCTAGGTAATGGATCTAAAGCAGGGGGTCCAAGTGTGTGACGTGAGGCAGAGAAGGACACCCTGAGAAAGAAGGGAGACTGAGCTGGACTTTTTCTGGAGGAGTAGGTACGTGGAATGTGGGACTGTACCCTTCAGCCAGAGCTGGGCATGATAATTAAGGCCTTCCGCCCACGGAGCACTGGTTACAACTCCTGTCACCTACATTATCCCAATTAATCTTCATGGGACAGACAGACATCATCAGCTTCACTTTCAGAGAAAGAACCTGAGGCTCAGAGAAGTTAAGACTCTTAGCTAAGGTCACACAGCTACTTAGCAATAGAGCTAGTTCTTTGATCCAGGTCTTCTTACTTTTAATTTCTTTCTTTGTGGTCAGGGGAGGGATTGGATGCTAGTTTCCCCATTGTCCTGGGGACTCAGGAAGTGCCAGTCTGGTCTGA
The DNA here is from genome assembly GCA_004023965.1 of Spilogale gracilis. Lineage (NCBI taxonomy): Eukaryota > Metazoa > Chordata > Mammalia > Carnivora > Mephitidae > Spilogale > Spilogale gracilis. The sequence continues at coordinate 23,402 of PITA01013503.1, read as the reverse complement.
AGATATGTTTTAATTAAAAACACGAATAGATGCTTTCTCCACCTCTATGGAAGATACTGTGCTAGGAGTTGTGGGAGCTGAGCAACAGGTAGAGTCAGGGATGTAAGAGTCAAGGGTATAAACCAGAGAGGCTGAGAAAAAAGACCAGGACAGTGAACACAAGATGCTCCAGAGATGGAGAGAGGCATGCGTAGCTAACAGATTTGTGACTGAGAGCTCTTTGTTTCACAGGACTGGAGTTTACATAATCAAAAATGCCTATGTATAGAGGATCTACTATGTGGCAAATGCTTTCATTTTCATTTTCAGAATAACCTGATGTAAGGATTGTGGTCCCCATGTTGTAGATGTGGAAATTGAGGCTTAGAGAAGGTAAGTGACATTTCCAAGGCCACTCAGTGAAGTGGGTTGAATGGTGTCCCCCAGGAAGATATGTCCTCACCCTAACTCCCATACCTTGGGGATAGGACTTTATTTGGAAAGGATCTCTGTGTACTGAAGTTAAGGACCTGAGGGTCGTATCATTCTGCATTATCTGGGTGGCATCAAATATAACAACAAGTGACCTTATAAGGGCCACACAGAGAGGAGACAGAAAGGCAAGAGAGGCCATCTGAAAAGGGAGGCAGAGATTGGCTGCAGACACCAGGTGAGACGCACCTGGAGCCACCGGAAGCTGGAAGAGGCATGAAAGTCTCCTCCCCTAACGTCTTTGGGAGGGTGTGACCATCTGACACCTTGAGCTTGAACTTCTGGACACCAGAATGGTGAGAGAATGAATTCGTGTTGTGTTGAGCCACTAAGTGTGTTGTCATTTCTTACAGCAGCTGCAGGAAACTAATACACATGGTGAGTCACAGAGCCAGGATTCAAACTTGTGACTCTTCCATCCTATCTCAGCTAGTACCGCTTATACACAGTTGACTTGTTCTTAGGGTAATCTGTATATTTGTACTTACGGGTATGTGGAGCCCTTATAAATCCTCATGCCATAATCACATCATTTCTGTTGTATTCAAGACCCAAAAAGTGTTGCTTCCCATGGGACATTCTGAGAAAGGATAGAGGGGGGCGGGGCAGGACACACACACTGTTCTAGAAGACTGAGCAGTGAACAGGAGTCCTAAGCCATTGGGTGGTGGCGGCCATAGCAGGGGGCCTGAATTTGCCCCTAATTAACATGGAGCATCAGAGTTGAATGGGACCTGTCATACCCACCTCCTCAGGTGGAAACATGAGGAATGGAAACATGAGGACTGGAAACATGAGGGCTCCAGATTACCTGGTGGGTTAGACCCAGATTGGATGCACACCACTTGGAAGATCTAGTTATGCTAACCCATGTCCTGGAGGCCCTTTGGAATGACTCTGGGGCCTCTCTCCCCCATCTCAGGGCAGCAACAGCTCAGGCCACCTTCCCAGGCACGTCCAGTCAAACCAAGGGCCCACAAACCAGCCTTAATCTCTAGGTCTGGTCCCTACAAGCTTCTCACATGCTGTGAAATCTATTAAATGACTTGGTGGCTTGCGTTACCTTGTCAGGCCACAACAAATACCTACAAGGAAGTAGGGCCACCAGACCTATCCCTCTGCCAGAGAAGGGCGGTAAGGGATGCTATTGCTCAAGGTCACAGAGGACAAAAACGCCAGGAATTCAGGGAGGCACGATGAAAATCAAGAGAGAGTAGAGGCCAGGGTAGACATAAGTCAGGGCCTTTGGGGGAAATTCTATCCAAAACGTCACACGTCAGAGCACCATAAGGCAAAACTCTGGCCCTCATAGAGGCCCTTTGCACAACTTCTGTATGGCAGAGGCCAGTCCCAGGCCTTGGCGGAGCTAGGGAAGACCGGGACCATGACAGTATCCAGCCACAGCGAAGATCAGAGCAGTCCCCAACTCAAGGTAGATGAGTCCCAACCCCTCAGCCAATAGCCACAGAAGCAGAGCCCATGAGAGCGGCCTCCTGACTCTCGCCCAGGGCTCACTCTCCAGCCCTTTTCATGGGTGCAGGCTGCTGGTCAAGGGCGGGGCTTCCCTGGGCACCCCAGCCCCTGTGCTGGCAGCCATCCATCCAGCACAGCAGGCGGTGGGAGGACCCAAGTGTCAGATGGCAAAGGTCAGAGTGTGCCGGGCTTATTCTGCAAAACAGATTCCGCGGGTGCCTGTATCCCTGCTTTGGAACTTGGCAGTGTGTGGGCGTGCAGACTGGATTTACTGGGGAACTGAGAAGGCCCAGTGGGCTGCATGCAAGACTCATTGGGGCCAACTGGTAGATGGGGGCACCCGGGTGGCTCAGTCGTTAAGCATCTGCCTTCGGCCCCGGTCATGATCCCAGGGTCCTGGGATCGAGTCCCGCATCGGGCTCCCTGCTCTGCGGGAAGCCGGCTTCCCCCTCTCTCATTCCCTCTGCTTGTGTTCCCTCTCTCACTGTGTTTCTCTCTGTCAAAAAAAAAAATAAATAAATCTTAAAAAAAAAAAAGAAGAAGAAGAAGAAGAAGATAAGGGACCTGCCAACTAGGGAAAGCCTAGAAATAGTCTATTCAGTAGGAAGGCACTGACATCATTGGACTAAGAGAGGAGAGGGGAAATGGTGATGCTGGTGATAACAGCAAAAGGAATAGCTACCACATCTTGAACACCTGCTTGGTACCAGAAAATTCACAAGCATTATTTCAGTTCATTCTCTGAGGTTATTTGTAAGAAGGAACCTGAAGCTCAGCAGAGTGAGTTTCATGACACAAAAGCCTACAGGTAGTAAAGGCAGAGCTGGGATTTTCATTCTAAAGCCCATCTCTGTCATTAGTTACTACTCAAGCAAAAAGATCTTCTTTTAAGATTTTATTTATTTATTTGACAGAGAGATCACAGGTAGGCAGAGAGGCAGGCACAGAGAGAGGAGGGAGCAGGCTCCCTGCTGAGCGGAGAGCCCAATGTGGGCTTCAATCCTAGGACCCTGAGATCATGATGTGAGCCAAAAGCAGAGGCTCAACCCACTGAGCCACCCAGGCGCCCCAGGCATAAAGATTCTGGCAGCATCAGCCTTGGGGGAAAGATTAGGAGGGGACGTTTGGAAGCCGGGACTAGGCCCAAGGTGAGGAGGACCCACCTAGAAGAAGTAACACCTTTGACTGTTGCATCCCATCCAGGACCATTTTCCTGCAAACCAGCCTATACATTTACTCCAGCCCCAGGATCTAAGAGTTTATGTAGAGAAAAGCAAGAAATCACACATTTTTGTTGATAGATGGAACCATTAGCATAATTGGTAGAAGTAATTAGTTAGCGATAACCCAACCGCGAAGAGACCCGGGCCATAAAAAGACAAGAGACAGAATGAGAATGTTTTGATTGGCAGATGGGGTGACTCAGAGAGATGGTCTAGAAATTAAGGCTGTTGACTGAAGGGGGATCACGTGTGTCACGGTGGGAGGAAAGATGCCTAAAGTGAAGAGTCAGAGCCCCCAGTTTTCCCCTCAAACATCAGAATGTCGGTAGTGGAGTCAGAGGTTCTCAGCTAGGACAGCCTCCCTCCCAGAAACATACATGGGTCTCTTTGACGGTCGCTAGACTAGAGGTGCTCCAGGCCTCTAGTGGGCAACAGCCAGATAAACTAAACACTCTGAACGGCATATATGCATCCCACATAACCAACAACTGTCCCTTCCAAAGTGCCAGTATGCTCTTCCCCGGGAATCAGAGATCCTGAGGTCACTCTGGGTTGATGGCGGAGATGGGACCAGGTTGCAAAATTTTGCTTTGAATTCCAGGACCCTTACCCTTCATACTGATCCTTTCCCTCCTCCCACAAGCTAGGACATGAGGGAAAAACTCACGTGGGGGCCACCCGAGCAGCATGTAAAGATGGGGATTTAAAGGACTTTTTACGTGACCAGAAATGGTGCCCTATGCTCCCAGATGTTCTGTAATGGGGTTGATGACCAGGAGCCCATAGAGATGAGCACGAAGCTCTCTGAAGCTGTGGCACCATGATCATTTACTAGGTGCACGCCTGATCCCCTGAGGCACTTTGACTGCCCACACTCCCCAACTGAGCCCGTGTTTTCTTTGTCACAGAAAGGAATGCCCACATAAGGCTTTCGGGGTATGTCAAATCCTATGTAGACTAATGCAAATTTAAGTGGTTTGCCTAGAGTGGTCCCTGGAGACGATAGAGGGACGCTGGTATGGCATTGAGCATGGACACAGTGAGCTCCGTTCTGGGACGTCTAACCATGGGCAGTACAGGGAGGTGGCTCTTTAGGTCTGGGCCAATTACTAGTCCTGTTAAAGTTATGTATGTGCATGAAATCAGCTATACAGGTGACCTAAATGTCATGGAATTTTATCTCGGCACAGTAACCCTGCTTATTTGTGCTGATCAGAAGACTTTGACTGAGAGCGTTACATCTTATCTGGGTTTAAAAAAAAAAAAAATGAGATATATTATTTTTTCATGAATGTGGTTCTTTCCACAATATTTATTGAATATGTAATTCTGTGCCAATCCCCAGCTGGGTCCTAAAATAATCGTAGGGGTTTTGGGTGATGAAAATGTGAAACAGGTCCCTAGGATGAGAATTTGGAGCCCCTGAAAGCTTTGCAGACTCCTTGTGGGCCCACGACAATTCCCCCTCAGTAACATGGACCAAGTTAGAAAGGGAGAAGGGGCAGACGCGAGAGCACAGGCCAAGACCACACCAGTGAGACCCACAGAGGATAACTGGGCAAAGTGCAGCAGTGTGTGATTGGCTGACTTTGGGGGGCTAGTGCTTGTCTAATCCCCAGCCCTGCTTAGGTTGCTTCTAAGGGCTTCACGAAGAAGAAATGGTGGGAGCTGTGGTCAGAAGCAACCACCAGACAGTACCTAACAGGCTCAGACATGTAGCTCCGGCCACGTTTCTAGGAAATAGAGAGGAGTCACCTCTTTATTTCAAGCACAGAGTCTAAGGAGCCCCTCCTCGTTGTAACAGCTATGTTGGGAGGCCAGCCAAAGAAGGGAAATTAAGTCTAGAAAAACGACAGCTGCAAATAATCTACAATGATGGCACTTTCTGAGTTGCTTCTATTTTCCATTCAATACGTACAGAAGAATCAACATATTAGAAGCAAAATTCCAGGGCACAGACTTGCTTGCAGGGTTGCTGGGTGGAGGGCAAAGCATTGTGACCCCAGTACCATGGGAGATCCGGACTCAGAGAACTTGGAAGCGTCAGAGTATAGAACAAGCCCTTGTAATCTGAGTCCTAGCCATGCCAGTAGCAATATTCTGGAGTGCTTTACAGTTTACTGGGCACTTTCAAGTGCATGTATGTGCATATATACATTTTATATGGAATGCTTTAATTACAAGCATACTAATAACCTATTTCAGAAAAGAAATCCCTGTCTTCTTCCTACTTTTTGCGGTTGGCATTTCCTTCTAGTATTTTTTTTCTTCCTAATGTCCACTATTTCTAGATAGTTGTAAATTGGGAATACATATTTTATCATTGCATTCTCTCTAAATCCTATAAAAAAGGTTCTGTTATACCCGTTTTACTGATGACCAATTCAGGCAAGTGACTTGATTTGCCCAAAATCTTACAAGCAGAAATTGATAAAGATGGGATTTGAACTAATGTCTTCAAAGTTCCATGGTACTTCCTCATATGCAAGGTCAAGTGTAAATGTAAGTATGATGGGTGATTGCCTAGGGCATGTGCAACAAAGCCTTGCCCGCCCCACATCTGCCTCCCAACCAGGGGCGGCCCCAAGGCTTAAAGTTCTCACTGCTGAGTTCTCTCTTCCAACAGGCAGTGCCTCAGAAATTCCTGTTCAAATGCATGCACATGCCCTACCAAGTGTAATAAACTAAATCACTTTCACTTCAGCAGAGAACAAGCAATAGATTTGTAGGCATTTCCACGGGTCAAGCCCTCTGCCCATACATGGGAGGTGCTGTGGTGATCTCCGGCATCTCCATTTCCCACCCTTTCCAGATGAAGACACAGAGGGCCCAAGAGGGTCAGTGCCTTTAAGAGAGGCAGAGCCAGATTTCCAACCCACATTTAGTTATGATCAAGAGATATTCTCATCTTTTACAATATTGTTCTTGTTTTCTTCATTCTTTCATTCTTCCCTAGTGCTTTGTAAGTTTTACATCTTGTTTTAATATCCAAGTTAAAAATCATTTGCTGTTTTATTACATTAAAAAGAAAAAAGTATCTAATGGTTTTCTTTACAAAAGATGAGAGTTTTTGCATACTTTTATTTCCTTTCACTACAAATCTTCTGATTTTGTCACAGTGATCTGTATTTTCAGTTCTGGATTACTATTATTGATTTCTTTCTTAAATTGCTTGTTCAACAAATATTTATTGAGAATCTACCATACACATCACACTAGGAAGCTGTTAGGAAGTAATAAAATGATAAATTTAATAGACATATTCCTTAGCCTTAAGATACTTGACATTTTCACTCAGCTCTATAAATATGTTGATTATAATTAGACAAATATTTGGGGCACCCAGGTGGCTCAACTGGTTCAGCATCTGACTCAGGGTTGTGAGATCAAGACCTATGAGGGTCTCTCCGCTGGGCGTGGAGCCTGCTGAAGATTCTCTCTCTCCCTCCTCCTCTGCCCTTCTCCCAAGCTTTCCCACTAACAAAGAAAAATAATTAGACAATCAATTTAGATTGTTTGTTTAGAATTGTTTAATTGTTCTAGTATTTTCTTTCTAAACAATCTAACAACTGTTTAGATTATTCTAGTATTTTTTTCTTCCACCTTTATCAATACCATATCTGCTTTATACCTGAGTTCTTTAATGTGATAAAAAAAAATTAGTTAGCTAGACTACTTCTGGGGAAATATATTTTTCAAGCAGTGTTCATGGAATATTTACTGAGTTCTTACATATCTGGTGGCAGATGAAGAACACAGAAACACCTGTCCCAGGTTTCCCAGGATCAATAGTCAGGTAAGTTGCATTAGTGCTGTTAGCTAATGGAATCTATCCACCTGTTTGCTCATTCTCGGTTTCAGCCTTGCTTTCTACCTGGGTATTGACCTGCAAGTGATCCGCTGGGGCTCTACACCCTGCCCCATCCCCTTTCTTACCCTGCAGTCTGCACTCAGCTCCTTTCTCTGGATTCACATTCCCTGGTTTGTTCTCTGAACTCCCAGGTTGCCTGTGCTCTGCCATAAATTAGGCCAATCATCCCAGAGGCCTACCCCTTCCAGTCTGTTCTGTCCTCTCATCTCCAACAACCTACCCCTGACAGAAGGACCCTAAGGGAATGGACACAAGGCAACCATCAGTTTGAATGGATAGTAAAGACCAGTCAGCATCGGGAAAGGAGGAGGACGCGTATGTGTGTATGGGGAAGCAGGGATAGTGGACTTCTATCTGTGTATTTTCCTGTCTTCCTAGTGGAACTAAAAGTGTAAAAATCTGCAAAATGCTTTTTAAAATATCAGAAGAGATTTTCCTTTGTCCATACTCTTCCTCAAAGAAAAACAGAAAAAAATAACCTTTTCCCAGACTGTCACATTTCTAAATATAGCAAATTCTAACTTAGTAACCAAATGAAATTCTACATGATGAGTGTTTATTAGCCAATCCAAAAGGGGGGATGGAAATAGAGTTTGGTTCTCTATACAGAAATATAAAAATTACATTTTGAAAGTTTTTCCCCAAATATCTATCCTCCTCCCCAAATAAATGTCTCATTTCTCCCTACCTATGATTTCAAAATCTCTGAGAATTCGGTATCTCTAAATGATAATCTCCAGTTAAGTGAGAAATAATATAAAGATATTAAGGGGATCTAGAGCAAGGATCTTAAGAGTTCAGGAAAAAGTAAGCCTTTCTTGGATTATGATTTTGATTTTGAAAACATCCAATTACTTAAAATCAACAGCACAAAACATCTGAATTTCCCCATGCTTTCTAAATGGTTGATTTAATGCAGACACTCTGTCCTTCTCACTTTATCTCTCTCTTACCTTCCTTCTCTGCCTTCTTTCCTGTCACGCCTTACTCTCTGGATCTCAGTTTATCAATCTTTATTGCCCTACTTGAAGTCACATCTGTCAGCACACTTATATCCCATCAGGCAAATGTGCTTTAAATGGCCTAGTTGGATGAGAGAAGGCAGCCAAACTTGCTTGGCCTGGGATTTCTTTTATTGAGCCAAAATGAAATCTAAATATTAAGCAAAAAAATTTCAAGACACTCCCACCACCCAACCAGCCAATACTATGTCCATTCGACGTTCTGCACAGGAAGGACAATATTAGACCAGACTTCTCAATTTTTGATAGACCCTTTAAAATGCACTATCCTCCTAAAGAGACAGATTTTCCACTTAACATAGTACTTGAATTTTGGACACCCATGTTGTACATGGTCATTGGGACGTATTTGAACAAAGCAGTTCTCCTTGCAAAAAGTTCATAGTCGATGATATGGATGGATCTTGAGGACATTATGCTAAGTGAAAGAAGCCAGTCGTAAAAAGACAAAGACTATATGATTTCACTTATATAAGGTATCTACAGTAGTCAAATTCATAGAGACAGAAAATAGAACAGGGGTTGCCAGGGGCTAGGGAGGAGAGGGAATGGAGAGTTAGTGTTCAACAGGGACAGAGTTTCAGTTTGGAGAGATGAAAAAAGTACTGGGGATGGATGGATTCACATGCCCAACCACGTGAATATAGTTAATGCCACTGAACTGTATGTCATATTATGGTTAACATGGCAAATTTTGTGTTATGTGTATTTTACCAAAATTAAATTTTTTTTAATTTAATTTTTTGTAAAAAAGTTCATAGTCTAATAAGAGTTATCCACAGACTTACAGCCTTAGAAAAGATCATAAGGGTTACTTAGCCAATGTTTTTTTTCTAACTGGGACCAACAATAAGGAACCACATTTTGTATTGTGATCCAGTATGTACCTGTCATAATGCTCACTCACACACACACACACACACACACACACACGCACATACATCTGATACATCTAAGTACGTACACAGAAATGTACACGTAACTGAACTATACGTGTTCATACATAACTATGTATTTATTTATAACTGGAATAATATTTCTAAAATATGTTTGTAAATATAAACATTATTTATATTTATAAATATTTATATAACCAAAAATACATAACTAAAAAATGGTGGAGAAAGCATTTACTCTACTATATGGGATATATTTTGACTTTTTTTCCACTCTATTTTTATTTGAAAAAAAATACCAGTTACAACCCACAAATTGGACTTCACAATGGATCTCAGTCTGCAGTTTGAGAAACATAAACGTAGACCCAGTCCCCAATACAAGGCAGAAATCTCTATAGCCACCCTGTGGGTGGTCAACTAACATCTGCTTGAATGCCCTCGGTGATGGGGAGCTCACTCCCTAAAGTGCTCTTGGTGGATCCATCTAGCAGTTAAAGATCCTTGTCCACTCCAGACCTGTTCCAGGAGTGGCCTGAGTGGAGCTGGAGGTCGCAGAAGGGCTGGGACCTGCTGTCAGGTGATAAGTGGGTTTCGAGGAGGGTGCAAGCATAGTTCCTAGCAGCAAGGTGGGGGCTTGGGGCAAGCTGGGGAGAGGGTGCTTGCTGGCCCTGGAGGACAGGGCAAGGTCTCTGGAGGCTCTAGTTTCATTCCGTGGAGCTGCTAATCAGACCTTGCCGCTCTGTCTCCTTACCTCTGATTATCAGCACTATGATTATCCCCTCATCTGTTGGATGATCTCATTCCCCCTGGCACCCTGACTCCCTGCCCGTGGGAGAGGTTTCCTCCCCCTAGAGGGGCCCTCAGCCTCAGTAGAGACAGATTCTCCCACATTCCCTCTCATTCAGCCACCCACCCAGCAGGACTCCAGCAGGCCATGGGTGGCCATTCCTTCCCAGGGATACACGGGGTTAGCCCTGCCCAGGGGATTGAGACCTGGGCTGCCTCAATATTTCTGAGCCCCCTCCCAAGGGGTTCAGAGGACCTGCTTTTTTTCAGGACAGTGAGACTCGTCCACACCTGACTGTGTCTTCCTGGGAAGAATGAGACAAAGACAGCACCGCCACGTGGGGACGGAGCTGGCCACCAGACAGCAAATCCCTGGTCCTGGTCCTCTGGATGAGGAGAGCGATGCCTAAACTCCTGGCCATGGCAGTGGGCTGAGTGAGGAGGGGCGGGCTCGGCCACCAGCGGGGGACCAGGGCGTGGCAGTCGTGGGTTCCCAGAGTTTGCAGCCTGACAGCCTGCCCACCCTGTCCAGGTAGGAGCAGGTTGACCTCAGGGTGGGGCGGGGCTAGGAAGAAGTGGTGATCTCATTGTATCCTTAGAACCAGGAGCATAAAAGGTAACCCAGTGCAGATAGAGAAAAAAGAAAAGGATGATACACACGGGAAAGGGAGCCAAGAAAAACTGTGGCCGAGAAAGGAAATGTAAAACCTAGAGCAGCTGCTAGCTTGAACAGGGTCTGGGCATCAGAGCCAGGTCAGGGGAAGCCAGACTCTGAGCAAAACCATTCTGCTTGTGCAACAGAACATTTTTATGCAGAAAAAAGCTCACCATGGACATCCAACCCAAAAGAAACCCTGGCATTTCCAGTCCGCCCCCTCTCTCCTGAGCTCTGGAATAGAAGGGCTGCCTCTTGCCACCCCCTTACCCCTTGGAGTAGCCCCATTCTTTTCACATCACCCCATTTCCCCCAGGATTTGACAAAGTTGAATTAATCAAGTAAAACCAAAAGGCGACACAATGGTGCCAGACCCCTCGCTTCTCCTCTCTGTCGCTGCTAATTTTTTTTTATTTTGTCTGAAAAGCCTCAAATAATTTGCATTTCATTCCTACTTACCTGCAGTCCTGTTCGAGAAGCGAGCTGCTCCCTTCCTTACTCCCTCAATTAGTGGTACCCTGGGCTTCTCTCCACATCAGCACCACTGCTCGCTCTCGCCATGACATCATCTCTGAGCTCCGTGATTGGCCGACAGTGGGTTGCTTGGCAATTGGACAGTGTCTGTCGGAGCAGGCATTGCCTGAGTGAGTAACTCTTAGCAGGCCAGGGAGTGGAAGATGATGTCAGACAAATAGCCTGCTCCCCGTGCTGCCTGCGGAGCTGGGCCGGTGGGGGGGGGGCAGGGCGAGGTTGGGGATCCAGAAGAGAAGGAGGGAGTGGTACAGGAAGGTGGGGGTGAAGGCCCAGCTTGCAAGCTGAGCTGTCCAGTGGGGGCTAGCACCTGGAAACGGGGGAATGATGAATGATATCCAAAATCTTTAGCTCTTTCAGATCTGGGGGTGGGAAAATAAGGAATCTAGAGGAGAAATCAGAAAGAACAGATGAACCCTAAAAATAGCTTCAGGAGGGCTTGGTGCCTGCTTCCAGCTCTGTCAGAAGGGCTGGTGGGTTTGAACAGTGACTCAGAAGGCAAAGAGGGGCTGCAGACACCCCAGTCGTGGGAGCTCGTGAGGGCGTGGCATGTGGGCCCCAGGAGAGCAGGGCTTCCCCCTTGCCACCTGGCTGTGATTTGGCCACACCTCTTCTGCACAGGTGGGTCCTCACAGTCCACCCAACCCCCTCCTCCCTTTCCCCTCTCCCCTCCCCCTGCAGGCCTTCCAGAGGGGAGAAGACCATGACTGAGGCTGAGGAACATCACTACCCTGGTGACTCCTGAAACAATGGACCCCTGAGGGGAGAGGAGGGGTCATCCATGGTGGCCTCCCTAGCTCCCTCAGGAAATGGGAGCGGGGAGCCCCAACGTCACCTTCTCAGCCTGCTGGTCCTCCGGAAGTGGCAGGGCCAGGCATCTTGTGGAACAAGACCCCTTCTCTAGAACGCCTCTCCCAGCAAAGCCTCGCTGGGTACCTTCTCCATCCCTGCACTCCCATGGCCGTGGTCCCGCACCCCTCCTGACCTCACCTCCTTTGTGGGGGGTGGGTGGATTTCCTTTACTGTGGTAAAAGACACACATAACACAAATCTTACCACTTTGACCATTTCTCTGAATACACATTCACGATGTGCGACCGTCAGCGCTGTCCATCTCCAGAACTCTTTCATCTTCCCAAATTGAAACTCTGTCCCAGTTAACCACTGACTCCTCTATCCCCCCCCCCAGCCCCACCCCTGGCTCCTGGTGACCTCTGATCGACTTTTTGTCCCAATGACTGTGCCTGTTCTAGCAAATTCATTACCTCATGTCTTACCTCATGTAATTGGGATCTGATGGTATTTGTCCTTTTGTTTCTGGCTGGTTTTGCTAAGCATCATGTCCTCAGGGCTCATCCACATTGCAGCAGGTGTCCGGAGGTCCTCCCCTCACCCTTTCTGTGGAGGGTCTGTTTTACCACAGTGTCACCGACCCTCACCCTCTAGCTCACTGTCCTGCTGACTGAGAATAGAAAAAAAGTCACCTTCATTCAGCCCACGCTTTTAAAATCATTTTGGAATTGCGAGAGCGCCAAAGAGCCTTGCGCATCAGCATCACCATGTGTGCACATAGAAGCCATTCTGCATATCCGCTCTGCAAGCCACTGGGGAGGAAGCAGGTTCTCAGGCCCTGGCACGGACCCCACAGCTGGGACCCACTGGTTGGCGGCTCCCTGCCTAGTGCCCTGTGCTGTTCTCCGGGAGCTCCATGTGGACTTATACTGCCAAACCTCCCCCTCATCAGGAGAGGAAAGCACCCCTTAGTGGCCCAGAGGGCAACCACACAGGGTGGGGGCAGGGGGGTGACCAGAATACCAAATGACCCCGACAACCTTTGCAGTTCACCAAGCTCACTCCCGCTGCTCCTGGCGTGTAAACCCCAGCAGCACTGCAAAGGCAGTGGGACAAAAACCCTTCTTCTGTAGGAAGAACATGCTTATCAGGCATGCCACATGCCACAAATCCAGGAGCCTCCGTTCCCAAGCTGACCCAATGCAAAGGGAATCAGGAGCGCCTAGGGATATCGAAATGGTTGTCTGAATGTGCAAAGATAGGAGAGGCCACACCGCATGCCAGACCTGTACCCACAATCCCCCCTGAACCATGTGGCCGCCTTTGCAGTCAAGGGAGCCTCTCTCCCCTCCCCTTCCCTTCTCTTTCCTTCCCCCTCCCAGCGCTGAGAAGTCTGGAACTCCACAGTCCAGGGCTCCGGAAAAGGGGGAGGGGGAGGAGACAGTAAGTTGCCATGGTGATGGCGGTCAATGAGAGATTCTCTGCTACTAGGGGAGGGGAGCACTCTTGTCTGAGTCCTCTTTACTAATGGGAGAGGGGGCTGGGGCAGGAGGACAGGACATCACAACCTGAGAGCAGAGACCAAGATGGGGGAAAAGGGAAATGCAGAAAGCTGCCCATTTCTAGACTTACTTAGCTACTATTTTGAGTACTATGCAGTGATGGACTATATATATATATTTGTGTGTGCGCGTGCGCACGTGCACGCGTCTGGTGTGTGTATGTGTATAATCAGTAAATCTCACTCTGAGAAAGAGACTCATTATCCCATTTATACAAGAAACAGAGTCAAATGGTCAAGGAAACCGGCACACAGCCTCCCATTCAGTGCTGAGACCTAGATTTGGAACGGTAGGGGTTGCTACCCGGAGGACAGAGAGTAGGAAGCCACCTACAGCTCCGCCCGCCTAGTCTGACCCTATGGGAGAGTCCCAGAGCTTCCCCAAGGTGGCGTAAGGCAGGAGTGATGGAACAGGAAAGGAATACAGTTATTTTAGGAAAAAGTGTCAAGCATCAGGTCCAAAGTCTGGAGGTTAAGAGGGGTGGGGTTGCCTTCAGGGAACAAGGGTGGGGAAGGAGATGGGCGGAGTCCTTACACCTCAATGTCCAAAGCTGTCTTGCACTGGGCTGAAGAAAGTGGGTGAGCAGAGGCCCACCCGGGCCTGCTGCGTCAGCTGTGTTTGCGGGGAAGCCTGTGCCTGTAATCAGTCCATCTAAATGAAGCAGCTGGACGTTAGTCAAAGGGACACGGGCTCGGTGAGAAGCAGGACAGCCATGTCCCTCTGCTGACTGCCGCTTTCCACAGCTCAGGGTGCCCGTGGCGGTGGGCGCAGGAGGCCATTCCCTGAATCCACGCGTGCTGCCTGGCTACCCCGCGGGACTCCATTCATTTACCTCTTCCCAGGGCGGAAACACGACCGTCCGACGCGTGGGAAAGGGGGCTTCACATCTTCCTATTGATGGGAAGTGTGGAAAGAAGCCGCAGCATAAAGGATGGATTTTCCAGAAGCCTCTGTGTAAGGGCAGTCCCTGCTCAATGACTTGGCTCACCCACAACTCCAGTTCACAGCCCCCCCACCCCAACCCCCACCCCCCCCACCCCCGGGACCGCAGGAAGTGCGCAGGCCCCAGAGGGCGTCTGCCTGTCACAGAGGCAGTTTTATTATAAGGGGAGCAGCACAGTCACCTTGGGGACCCCCAACAAACTTCTGGTCACTTTCTAAACTCCAGGAAATATGGCCCTTGGCTCTCACAAGACTCAGATCAACTGGCCACTCCACATGAACACTGCTACTCTCACACCGACGCAATTTTTAAAAACTGTGTGTCTCAAATGAGCTTTTATTTTCTGCCTGCATTTTAGGGGGAGACTAAAGTTTGGGAGATCTATAGAATGTATTGAATTGAATACTGTCAGATATTTACTTAAAATAAACACAAATGTGTGTACTATGTAATTTTTTAAAGTGTGAGCGATGCTATTTCACTTGAAGAGTGGCTCCTGTGATACGGGCACACTCGTGACACCAACAGATTTTTTTCAATCAACCGAAACACAAATAAAACTTCGCCAGTTCAAATCTCGGCAATGTTGGGTTACTGAACCTGTTTCTTTACACTGATAATTAGATTTCTAAACTAAATTGCATTGACAGTTCATATTTAGAACAACAACATATGCTGTTTATGAAAACAGCATATGGGGGCACCCGGGTGGCTCATTCAGTTAAGCGTCTGCCTTTGGCTCAGGTCATGATCGCAGGGTTCTGGGATCGAATCCCTCATCTGGCTCCCTGCTGGGCAAGGAGTCAGCTTCTCCCTCTGCCTGCCACTCCCCTTGCTTGTGCACTCGCTCGCTCTCTCTCACTCTCTCTCTCACTATTACACTCTCTCTCTGGCAAATAAATAAATAAATATTTTTAATTTAAATTTTTTTGAATTTTATTTTTTCAGTGTTCCAAGTTCATTGTTTATGCCCCACACCCCGTGCTCCATGCAATACGTGCCTTCAGTACCCACCACCAGGCTCTCCCATCCCCCTACCCCTCCCAAGACCCTCAGTTTGTTTCTGTGTCCAAAGTCTCACATGTTTCGTTTCTTTCCCTGAATTACCCTACTTCCCATTTCCTTTCCTTCTACTGTCCTCTATATTACCCCTTATGCACCACAAGTAACTGAAACCATGTGATACTTGACTTTCTCTACTTGGCTTATTTCACTCAGCATAATCTCTTCCAATCCAGTCCATGTTCCTATAAAAGTTAGATATTCATCCTTTCTTTTCTTTTAAGATTTAATTTATTTATTTGACAGAGAGAGAGATCACAAGTAGGCAGAGCAGCAGGTAGAGAGAGAGGAGGAAGCAGTCTCCCCACGGAGCAGAAAGCCCAATGTGGGACTCGATCCCAGGACCTTGAGATCATGACCTGAGTCGAAGGCAGAGGCTTTAACCCACTGAGCCACCCAGGCGCCCGGATATTCATCCTTTCTTTTCTTTTCTTTTCTTTTCTTTTTTTTTTAAAATTTATTTATTTGACAGAGAGAAACACAGCCAGAGAGGGAACACAAGCAGGGGGAGTGAGAGAGAGAGAGAAGCAGGCCTCCTACCGAGCAGGGAGCCCAATGTGGGACTCGACCCCGGATCTCTGGGATCATGACTGAGCCGAAGGCAGTTGCTTAACCAACTGAGCCACCCAGGTGCCCCGATATTCATCCTTTCTAATGGAGGCGTAGGATTCCATTGTATATATGTACCACATCTTCTTTATCTATTCATCTGTTGAAGGGCACCTTGGCTCTTTCCACAGTTTGGCGATTGTGGCCATTGCTGCGAGAACATTGGGGTACATATGGCCCTTCTTTTCACTACATCTCTCTCTCTCTGTCAATTTTTTTTTTAAAGCATATATAGAGGAAGCTACAACCCGTAAGTTATTTAGATCAGTGTACGATGCAAAGTACGTGCTCAATAATTGTTAGCTTTTATTTAGGTTGAATTCAAAAGTAGACTACCCGTGAGTTTGCAAGTAACAGAAGCTGGTTTCAAACTTAAAACAACATGGGAATTTATATCAGAACTGAACACACACCACCCCAATTAGAGAATGGGCACGACACACATTCTCCTCCGGAGAAGGGCACTGAGACATGGACTGCTGCAGGGGCTCGAGCTAAACATTCACCTTCAGAATGTGGGCAAAGCCCCAAGTGAGACCTCACTCTGGCAGGTGGCACAGACCATCTAAAAGGCTTGATTAAAGGGAGCAAGACAAGGTCAAAACCTCACAGAGAAACAATGCGATACCTTAACACCCTGATTTCGCCAGACCTTCAAGAAGAGAACAGAGGTCAAAATGTGAAGAGAGAAGCTGCCCTTACTTGCCGAGGCCACGTTCATAGTTATCCACAGCGTAAGTGGAGCCTGAGTGAAGTTTCCAGCGAGGATCCTGCCACAGGTGAGACTTTGTATTTGAACATGACCGCGAAGGAACTGACAGTTACAAATTCACTGGTTTAGCCAGTGGTGGAGACAATGCCTCTGAATTAAAGAGGAATAACACTCAAGCAGTAGGAGTAGCTTCACTGCAGACTTCCTTTGTTACTTTAGATGCTGTTAAGATAACCAGGAGGTCATTATAAATGCCATTGAACATGTCATCCTTCCCCAGATTGGGCTCGCCCTTGCTTGTAGCATCACAGAGTCAGATGCGAGCAAACAAGACTTCTGCAGGTTAAAGAAAATACAGAAGAAGAAAAAGATTCTCCAGGAAAAATCTGAGCAGGACTTGGAGCAGCGAAGGGTAGCTGGAGAGGCGACAGAGCCCACTGATGGGGGGGCTGGAAAGGAGCACAGAAACTCTCCTGTTCAGATCGTCTTTCCTGCTCTGCTTCATTCAGAAGCCCTAGCGCAGAGCGGCTGAACTTGCTGAGTGTTCGTTTGGTAGGGGTGCCTCTTGAATGATTTGGTCTAGGAATTTTGCAGGTTGTCAGCATTCCCCCAGTGTCCATTTAGGGGATTGCCTTTGCAAAATCATAACTCCTCAACCATTTGTCACAGAAAAGATCATAGAACCTGCCCGGAGATCTTGTAGAATTTATTCTGTACGAGTATTACTGCACTCCGTGTACATCTGGGTTTCAAGTGACCTGCTTCCAGGCACTGGAGGAGATTGCCCTTGAGAAACAGCCGTGGCCCGGGGGCAACACACGACGGCCCATTCCTGCTGCAGCACCCCGGCCCACGCGCACCCCCACACCATCCTCTGAGACTGCTGCAGCCACCCTCGTGTGACCATGACACTTTTCTCTCCGCAAGCTTTATAAAAACCTTCCCTTACTTTCCCTGGCCTGACAGGTCTCTGCCCTGTCTGTCCCGGAAGCCATTCTGCCAACTTAAATATGACTATGGTACAGACAGTAAAATGATGTAAAAATGGGCTCTTCCTGGGCCCCCTGGGTGGCTGAGTCAGTTAAGCCTCACTTTTAGTTTTGACTCAGGTCATGATCTCAGGGTCCTGTGATGGAGCCCAGAGTTGGGGCTGTGAGCTCAGGGAGGAGTCTGTTTGAGATTCTCTCCCTCCCTCCGCCCCTCCCCTCACATGCCCACGCACACGTGCATGCTCTGTCTTTTTCAAAATAAATACATCTTTTTAAAAAACATGAGTTCTTCCTTTTTTTTTTTTAAACTAACTTATTGCTAAGACTAACAGTCAATGAGCTTATGCTCAGATCTGCACATCGGATTGTCATCCAAAAAGAACTTTCTCCGCAGACATGGAAGAAGGGGGTAGCCTTCCCTCCCCACCACACCCCCTTCATATATCAGTGTTTTACAGATACGCTTAATGAGATGGTTGTTGAAATTTGGGAGTAGTAATAAATACATGATTGCCAAAGGAAAAAAAGAAAATGGGCAAAAGATATGAAGAGACACTTCATCAATGAGAATATACAGACAACAAATATACACATGCAACAATGTTCGTTACTAGAGATAAAGGAGATGCAATTCAAGAACACAATGAGATTAGGACAAATAAAATAAAAAATGACACTGTCAAATGCTGGTGATGATGAAGAGAAACTGGAACTCTCAGACATAGCTGGTGTGAATGCAACATGGCACAGCCACTCCAGAAAGGGGTCTATTAATTTATTAAAAAAAAAAAAAAAACATGCACTTACCATACAACACAGCAAATACATTCCTGGGCATTATTCCCAGAGAAGTGAAAACATGTTCCTAAAACAGATAGTACACAAATGCTCATAGCAGCTTTATTTGTAATAACCCCAAACTGTAAACAACCAAAATGTTCCTGGAGAGGTAACAAAAGTAGTGCACCCATGCCTTGGAATACTAACCGGCAGTAACAGTTGATGAACAACATAACGACTTGGATACATCCCAAAGAATTATGCTGAATTAAAAAAAAAAAGCCACTATCAAAAGGCCACAGACTGTATGATTCCACTAGTAGAATATTCTCCAAATGACAAAATTACAGAGGTAAAAGACAGACTGGTAGCTGCGGGGGATTAGGAACGGGGTGGGGGGAGGAGGAATGGCTACAGAAGGGTGGCAGTGAGAAGACGCTTACCTGATGGACTAGCTCTGCATCTTGATCGAGAATCTACACAGGTGATAAAATGATACACATTATAGCAATGTCAATTTCCTGATTCGATGTTGTGCTACAGTTATGTAAATTGTAACCACGAGGGAAACAGTGAAGCTTTCAGGGGACTGTTCTGTACTACCCTTGCAACTTCCTCCTGATCTAGAATTATTTTCTCCCTCTGTCTCTGTCTCGGTCTCTCTCCTGTTTCGGCAACGCCGCTTCCTTCTTTGTAGTCTACCGTCTCTACTGTTCCATGTGTGTGGCTGCTTCGCAGCCAGGAAGGACCCCACTGCCTTCCGCTGGGGCTGGGATGCTTTGCAGATATCACTGGGTATCTGGTAAGGGCCGTGGCCATCGCGTGCTGACTCCTGCAGGCTCCTGGTTCTCCAGTGAGGCCACTCCACGGTCTGCCCCTTGGGGACGTGGCCTTGTCAGGGTCCCTCTTAGAAACACCCCTGAGGGGGAGAACGGAGAGGAGCTGGCTGTGGGGCGTGAAACCTTCTGAATGAAGCCGGGAGCATGGACCTGAATGAAGCCGGGAGCATCCCTGCAGGATGGCTTTGTGCGGCTCTGACGACCCTGTGAGATTCTCCCGGCAGCACATTGCCTATGAAGCCTCGGTTGGCAGCTCACCAATTTAATTTAGGGAGACCTGATTTGTTGGCAGCCTTTTCTAGACAGCTCGCTAAACTGGACAACCAGAGGAGGCCACGCCCGGGTGGGGGGGGCTTCAGTTTCTTAGACGGACCCCTGAGCGCTGTGCCTGGGGTCTCTGTTTAGTGTTTTCTTCTTTGGGTGCAGAGGGCAGTGGGGACAGTCTGTTTTATCTCATCGGCCCAGTGGAGCCTCCCAAACCGGGTCCTGAAGTGTCTGTCATAGTGGGAGACATCACCACCTCTGCCCAGCTCAAGGACACAGCCCGCTGACTTGGAGAGGGCACCAAAGGATCAGGGTTCGACAACGCCGCTGGCGTGTCCCAGGAGTCCTCTTTCCAAGTGCCAGGAACTCACTGCTTCAGAATTGGTGTACTGCATTTAGTTCCCAATGTGCGTCACTGCGGAGGGTCAGGGCTACAGCTCAGAAAGTCCACTTCCTGAGGGGACTCAAGTGGTCTCAACTCCTATCCCATCAGCAGGAAGGCGTCCCAGGAGCACAGTTGCATACTGACCTGTTTCCCCCCTCCCCTGTAAGCGGGGCAGCCACACACTGGCTCACATCTCCAGGCCCCTTACTGAGGTCCTTCAGTGTGGCCCTTCAGGCCTGCTCAAGACTCGGCCTCAGGAGGAAAACTGTCCAAGTCCCCAAAACCCCAGAACCGGGACACTGACTTCACCAGCTGCTTCAGTCTAAGCGCCACTAATATTCCTCCCTGTCCCCAGGAGGGCGGGATCCTTACTGTTTCTAAGCCCTGCAAAGACCGGCTTTGGTGGTGGCTGTGGGAAACTGTTTCCCCATACCATTGCATCTTTTTCAGTCTTTTGGTTGCAGATGAACAGGAAACTACTCCAAGTCACCTCATGCATAAACAGGAAGTTCATTCAAGTTTATAGGAATATCACATGGAAACCAACACAAAGGGACAGCTGGGTTGGAACTTGGAAATGGAAGCCAACAGACTCTGAGCAGCCTGATGCCTCCTCTCTCTCTCCCCCTCCCTCCCTACCCTTTCCCCTTCTCTTCTCCCCCTTTTCCTTTTCTCCCTCCCTCTCCCTCACTCCTTTTTCTTTTCCTTTCTCCCTCCCTCTGTGCCTCTGGCCCTCTTTCCCTGCCTCCCCTTTCTATAAGTGGGTGTGCATCCTGCCCCCAGCGCCCCATGCTCACTCAGGCCCACATCTGCATCCATCAACAAGGCTATTTCCTTCCATCTCATGACGGACTCTGCCTTCTGAGCACGGGCCATCCCGTGTTTCTTAAAGTGAGAGACGGATGAACCCCTCTTTCAATCCCAATTTCAAAAATCCAGCCAAGAGAATCTATCTAGCCCGGTTTCAATCAGGTGTGCGTGTCTGGTATCAGGGACCGGCCAGGGGCTGGGTTGCATAGCCTGAATCTGCCTGGGTTCTGCTCTCAGGGCGGCAGTGTGCGGGGAGCTGAGCAGACTTTCCACGAGGGTACTCCGCCAGGGTCAGCAACCAATCATAAAACAGCAACATCATGCTCATTGTAAAAAGGTCTTGGAACAAAAATATAATCGCCAATGGCAGAACACTTACACTGGATTAGGCAAAAAAGAAAAATGCTGGGGACAAGAGAACATTTGCTTTTTGCATTGTGGGGCCCCTCCCTAGCACTAGAGCTATTTCTTCCCCCGGTGCAGGACTCCCAGGGGCTGAACCCCTTGGAGGGATGCCTCCTCTGGTGTCACAGCAGGGAACTAAGAAATGCGTCTCTAACAGACTGCCAGGAGGGCTGGGGGCTGGGAGACGAGAGGAGGGGCTGCAGCAATCAGGCATCCAGTTTCGCCTTCTGCATCCTTGTCTGTACACGGAATTTGCTGGAACCAGGAGATGGTATCAGCTCTGGGGTCATCTTGGCAGATTCCCTCCTGGCCCCCTTTCAAGAATGCAGAGAGGATGGAAGCTGGGAGGGTGGGCGGGGCAACTCGTATCTCCCCTCCAGAATTTAGGTTTAAGGGACAGGAGGGACTTGGAAGACTGTAACAGAAAGGCAGAAAAGGAAGAAATACCTACAGTCCTGCCACAATAACAAAAAGCCATGGCAAATTTCATTCATGTAGTTTAGAATCTGTTCAATGTCTTCAAAAATAAATTAGATCAATGAATAGTCCAAATTCAAGCAAAGTAATCTAGAAGATGTATGAGCCCATGAAAAATCAATTTGTATCCAAATCCAGGGAAATTAGAAATGCCCATAAGCAGAATGCCAATCACATTTTTATATTCTAGCAAAATAAATAAGACATCAAAGGCAAATGGAAACATGAACTGGAAGAGAAGCAATGGAGAAGGACAGAGATTCTGAGCCAATCGGAAAATATAATCAGAAAGATGATATTTCAATGCATTTACTTCCCAGAGAGAATAAATATCGGTCTGGAAACAACTCTCATTTTAAACTTTCTTATTTTTTTGAGATTTTATTCATTTTTATTTCATTTTTTAAATTTAAATTCAATTAGCCAACATGCAGCACATCACTAGTTTTAGTAATTCATCAGTTGCATTTAGCACCCAGTGCTCATCCTTAATGACCATCGTCCAGTTTTGTCTCCCTCCCTGATGACTTCCCACTCAGTTTTCCCTCCCTTCCCCTATGATCCTCCACAATGTTTCTTATATTCCATATCTGAGTGAAACCAAATGATAACTCTCTAAACTTTCTTATTTTCTAAGAAGAAACTGGCTTTTTCTTATGTAGACAGATTTCCCTTGATTAGACTTGCATTGTCACGCACAATTTCATTTATATGACGCCGGAGGGAAAACAAGTCTCACCCAAGGTGATAGAAAGCAGATCAGGTTGCCTGAGGCTAAGCAGAGGTGGGGTTGTTCTGTGGAGGGGACAACGGAAATTTGGGGTGACAGACATTCCAGATCTTAATTGTGATACTGATAGGTGTGGGTTTATATATTTGTCAAAACGCACTGAACTTAAAATGAGTTTATTTTATTGTTGGGTTCATCAGACCTCAATAAATCAGATTGAACAACAAACAACACTGTGCAATAATGCAAGAAGAATTATTATAAATAATAGCATCTTCCCTTGAAGGAGGGACTTTGGTGGGATTGTCCTCCTGCAACCAGACAGGTGTGTCTTCTCCCTCTATGCAGGAAAGAAGGGACAGGAAGGGTGGAGAGAGACTCCCCCAAGGAGATGGTGATGGGCTCCTGTTTGGATGAGGGAACAGGAACAGGGGTGGGGAGGGCATTGTAGGCTGAGAGATGAGCACAGGTAGGCACTGGCGTTCCTGAGTGGTGTATTCAGAGAACCCTAATCGTCAATCAAAATGCAGTTGAGCAAGCACAAATCATAACAGGCAACCACCCAGTGCTCCTGGATGAAAATACAGGACTTTCTTATTTCTTCTCACTCTTCTCAGTTCCTAAAGCAACCTCAATTCAAGACTTAGTAGTGCCGGGGGAACCTGGGTGGCTTGGTAAGCACCTGACTCTTGATCTCAGCTCAGTTCTTGCTCTGAGGGTTGTGAGTCTGGGCCCAGCATTGGACTCTACACTGGGCGTGGAAGTTATTTAAAATAAAAAATTAGTATGTCCCATAAATATTTCCAGCTTTGTTAGAAGTTACCACCTCTGTCTCCGTCCATCCTGAGGTGTTTGGGGTTGGGGTCAGCTGCTCTCCAGCGCTCTGCCTTCCTTTCTTCCTCTCCTGGCAGAATGCGGCTGGCGGGTATGGGGAGAAGGGTCTTCTAAGGATGCCTCAATCGTGATGATGAATTGGGTCTTCTCTGGGCCTTGCAAGTAATCAGAGCTGACTTTTTCCTTTGGAACACTCCGGAGGGTTCCTCAAAGAGCACCCACCCCCATTTCTGGCCTTTCTTGCTTGCAGCTCTCTTTTTTTTTTTTTTTTTTTTTTT
>PITA01013502.1:0-57255 GCA_004023965.1 Spilogale gracilis | reverse complement strand
ATATATTGGACTAACACAGGTTTTGTTTTGAGAGAAAAGATGTTTAAATTAAGGAAATACAAAACAAGCATGCAAAATAAATCATACATCTTGTTTTCTTCTTTTTCTCATAACTTTTTTTTTTTTAAGATTTTATTTATTTGGGGCACCTGGGTGGCTCAGTTGGTTAAGTGACTGCCTTCGGCTCAGGTCATGATCCTGGAGACCTGGGTTCGAGCCCCGCATCGGGCTCCCTGCTCTGCGGGAGGCCTGCTTTTCCCTCTCTTACTCCCCCCTGCTTGTGTTCCCTCTCTGGCTATGTTTCTCTCTGTCAAATAAATAAATAAAGTAAATCTTTAAGAAAAAAAAAAGATTTTATTTATTTATTTGACAGAGAGAAACATAGCCAGAGAGGGAACACAAGCAGGGGGAGTGAGAGAGGGAGAAGCAGGCTTCCTGCCGAGCAGGCAGCCCGATCTGAGACTCGATCCCGGGTTTCCGGGATCATGACCTGAGCCGAAGGCAGCCGCCCAACCAACTGAGCCACCCAGGCACCCCTCTTAACATTTTTTTTTAATTGAAGTGTAGTTGATAGACAGTAATGAGTTTCAGGTGTACCACATAATGATTCAACATTTATATACATTGGTAAGTGATAAATCTAGCTACCATCTGTCACCATATAAAGTTCTTACACTGTTATTATTGCCTGTGCTGTGGATTGTATCCCATGTCTTAGTCCCCTCATCTTGTTTTGATCTTTACAGGTCCCTGCTCACCTTCAGACCGTTTCAGTTACTAAAAATGTTCATATTTTTTAGTTTGGCTGTTGAGGCACGTTACAGTTGGACTCCATAAAACCTTTATAGCTATGTTCCTATAGGCTCTATGGTAAGGACCTATTTAGAAGTCCAAGCCACTTTGCTATTTACTCAGAGAAACAGCTCCCAGAGATATGAGTAAACGGCCCATGGAAAACAAAGGCGAGCCAAGTTGAGGGAGACACCCAATCAGTTAACCCCCTTAACCTCCCATCCCAGGAGGTATAGAGATGCAAACTAAGAATGGGCAGCCAGTTCCCCTACTTAGGACCCAAGGTACACCCAATCAGTTAATCCCCTTAACCTCCCAGATCCTGACCAATGGAGATCCCCTGGTAAACCACTCTGTGTTGTAAAGGGGATTATGAATTTAACAGTTTAAATGTATTCATCATCACAGCCGAGTGAAAGAACTAACTCTAGGCAGCTGCATGATTACAATCAGCTTGGGCTGCCCTATAAAAGCTAGCTTGTAAGAATAGACAGGGTTGTTTTCTCTCTCTTGAGAAGTGACCCTGGTCCAGGCCTGTGTAATTCTCGATGCTTGGCGCAAAATAAAGCTCTGCTTGACTTTCGCTTTTGTATCAGCCTCGTTCCTTTGACCACGGACCCTAATATCTATGACCCCACTAAAGTGTGCTTTTCTCTCTTGCCAATAATACCTTTTACTTCTCCATGCTTGTGACGTTTCTATCATCAATCATGCCTTCTGTCATTGAGATCCCACCTGTCCTTCAAAGTAAGAGAGGTGTTCCCTCCTCCAAAAAGCTTTGAGTGAACATACCATTCCTAAGTGATATTCATGGATCCCACAAATATATTTTAGGTCCTATCATATGCCACACACACTGTTCTGAATGTTTTCATTTAATAACTCAAAGATAAGTGTTTCTATTCTCATTTTATAGGTGAAGGAACCGAAGCACAGAGCTTAAGAAACTTGTCCAAGGTTACACAGTAAATAATGGAGCTGGATTTGTGCCCCAGCTAGGTGACCTAGCATTGACCCAAATCAAAGGTTTTCATGAAATGCATTCTTGAAAATATTTTTTACGTTTTTAACCGTTTATTATTATTTAGTATAATAATAATTAGTATAGTATAATAATATATAGTATTATTTTATAATTATTATAAATATAATTATTTTAAATATAATATAATTATTATAAATATAATAAACATACATAATTAATATAATATAATAATATATAGTATTGTTATTATTATTAACATATAATGTATTATTTGTTTCAGGGGTACAGGTCTGTGATCATCAGTCTTACACAATACACAGTGCTCACCACAACACATACCCTCCCCGATGTCCATCACCCAGCCACCCTTCTCCATTCCAGCAATGCTCAGTTTGGTTTCCTGAGATTGATTCGCTTATGGCTTATCTTCCTCTCTGCTTTCCTCTTGTTTCACTTTCTCCTCTCTTCCGCTATGATCCTCTGCCTTGCTTCTTAAATTCCACGTATCAGTGAGATCATATGATAATTGTCTTTCTCTGATTGACTTATTTTGCTTAGCATAATACCCTCTAGTTCCATCCATGTTATTGCAAATGGCAAGATTTCATTTTTTGATGAATGAAATATTCATAATATTCACATATATATGTATATATATATATATATATATTTACCACATCTTCTTTATTCATTCATCTGTCGATGGACATCCAGGCTCTTTCTATAGTGTGGCTATTGTGGACATTGCTGCTATAAACACCAAGGTGCATGTACCCCTTCAGATGACTACATTGGTATCTTTGGGGTAAATACCCAGTAGTGCAATTGCTGGGTCATAGGGTTGCTCTATTTTTAACTTTTTGAGGAAACTCCATGCTGTTTGAAAATGTTTTTATAAAACATGTAGTCATAAAGGAGATTATAATCATCCTTGGGAAGAGTTTAAATTAAGGAATGTGTTCTTATGCTCCTGGCTGGCTCAGTCAATAAAGCATGCTACTCTTGATCTTGGGGTCTCGAGTTCAAGCCCCACATTGTTCGTGGAGCCTTCTTTTTTTTTTTTTTTTTTAGATTTTATTTATTTCTTTGACAGAGAGAAACACAGTGAGAGAGGGAACACAAGCAGGGGGAGTGAGAGAGGGAGAAGCAGGCTTCCCGCCGAGCAGGGAGCCCGATGTGGGACTCGATCCCGGGTCTCCGGGATCATGACCCGAGCTGAAGGCAGTCGCTTAACCAACTGAGCCACCCAGGTGCCCCGTCGTGGAGCCTTCTTAAAGAGAAAAAAAAAATTAAAAAAGATTGTATTCCTGACAGCGTTCAGTATCAAATTCAAATCATGTATATAACAAACAAGCTTTGAAAGGAAAGTAGAACTTTACAATCCTCTAAAATGGTACATGGAGAAGAGTCATTCAAGCTTGTCAGGTCCTACCTCCTTCTACAGATGAGAGAACTGAGATTCTGGTTAAGTGAGAACAAACTCAGGCAGCTTTCCATTCCTGACCCAAGACCATACACACCCAGTCTTCTTGCCTCAGTCATCCCATCTGATTCATCAAAATGACTGTCCAAAAATAGGAAATCCCTGGCCTGTTCCCAAATTCCTTCCTTCCTCCCTCCTTTTATACTTGAACTAAGGAAATAGCCAGTCCCTCCATAGTCAATATCGATTGCCTGACTCCTGGTTGTAAAGTACCCTCTCTGTTTTCCCAGGTTGCGTGCTATAGTGGAATATATGAGGACGTGTGCAAAGATCATCCCAAAGAAACTGTGCACACCTCACAAAAGTGGGGTATTCAATCATGCAAACTCATGTAACAACTCTGACAAGTTACAACTACAGTAAAACCTCTGCCCGCTAACACAGAGTCCTCTGGGCTAATGAAATTTTAGGCATTTAAGGAGAGATCCTTTAGATGAGGGTCTCATATCACATCACAACCTACTCTGCACCTGTGTCAATCCAGCTGCTCTGGGTGACAGGAAATAGGGAGCTGCTCCCAGGTTGCTAGCAGGAGGGGGAGCAGGGGGCCAACCTGAGAATAGCCATGCCTTTAAGACTTTCAGAACAGGCAACAGAGACGATCTGGGTAAAACTGGGATGTTTGGATCGGTACTCTCCTTTCTCTTCCTTGGTGCTTTTTTCCTATCTACTTGTCATTCCCCTTACATACATTCCTCCTACATACCTGGTCTTCTCCCTCTACTGATCAAAGACACTCTCTTCAGATGGCTTCAGATGGTGCTCTGGTAGCCAAGTGTCCCCTTGTGACTTTCCTATCCCCACCTAGTATCTGGATACCCTTAACATCAAAATTACTTCTGTCTTTGATGAGTCCCCAAGTAAACTCAAGTACAGTGGTCCCCCACCATCCATGATTTTGCTTTCCCTGGTTTCTGTTACCCACAGTTAACTGCAAGGTATAGAAGCAGTTGATCTTCCTTCTGAGGTATCATCAGGTCAGTGAGAGCCTTACGCTATGTCACACTTATGTCATGCTTACATCACTCACCTGACCTCATTCATCAAGTAAGTATTTTATCACCATCTCACATCATCACGGGAAGAAGAAAGGTGAGTACAGTACAAGAAAATAGTTTAAGAGAGAGACTACCTTCACATAACTTTTATTATAGTGTATTGTTATAACTGTCGAATTTTATTATTAGTTATTGTCATTAATCTTTGTACTGTGCTTAATTTATAAATTAAACTTTATCACAGCTGTGAGTGTGTACAGGAAAAAACATAATGTATATAAGGTTCAGTACTATCTGTGATTTCAGGCATCTACTGGGGGTCTTAGAACATACCCCCCTTGGATAGGGAGGACTACTGAATGCTACTTAAAACATACTTTTTAATTTTATGTTTAAAAATAGCCACAGCAGCCAATAACCGAAACAAAGACTATGTTGGAATTGGAAAAGGCACTCTTCATGAGGCTTTGCTTCTATCTGTCAGAAAAGTGTCCTAAAATATCAATTTTGTTAAGGCAACACACTTTTCTGCCATATGTCTGAAACGTGTCATAATAAAAATACAAATCTGTGATGTCTGCAATGTGTATCTTCCCATCCCCTCATTCATCACAGTAGCCCAGCTGACACAGCCTTCCTTTTTTGTCCTTTGACCCTCCCAGGAAATGGTGGAAGGAAATCAGACAAGGAGGAATCAGGAAACTCTTCAGTCGATGTGTGACTTTGAACACATTTCATACCTTCCTCAATCTTTTTCCTTATCTTCAAATTCCATGAATGCTTGCCTTGTAAAAAAGCTAAGGATTAAATGAGATCACTTATGCTACCTGATGTATAGTAAGCTCAATGTAAAGCTTAAGAGAGCCAAAAATTTTAAGAATGTCTAATTAGTAAAACTGCAGGCTAATTGGAGAAGATATTCACGTTGTCCCCTTTGAGGGGTCCATCTTCCCTTTGAGATCAGCCCCAGAAGTCAGAGAGAGAAGGGGAAGATTTGAGCTACAAAAAGAAACATTTCGTTTTCCTCATGATTTCCCTTCTCTGCTTTTCTTCCTCCCCTTTCTTCCCCTGATAGGAGGAATCAGTCACTCTCAAGCTTAAACCTCTCTTCTTACCTGTGTGTCTAGACCACCCTTTTTAGTTTTTGTCCCACCTCAAAATGGACCGTTTTCCTTGAGAGAAGAGAATCCGTTGTTTTTCCCTCAATTCCAAAGTCTATCCTATGGCTATGCCCCAACCAGAAAATTTAGAGTCCCAACGGTTTGGATTCCACTTGGTTAATAACCAATTATCTACTGAAATTTCTCTCAGACTAAGTTCACATTTCCTCTTTCCCCAAATGACCCCCCAAATGCCTGACTTGCCTTCATTAAGTATAAGTATTGGTATGTGTGTCATCTGCTTACTACCCATTTGTCTAAATTACTATGTAGCACAATGATTATGTATGTTATTAGATATCCATGAGATTAATGCTGTGGTGCCTCTTGTTTATTTCTTAAAACACTGAACCCTATTCAAGCACGGTCAGTCTTCACAGTTTGTTTTTCTTTTTTTTTAATATTTTTTATTCATTAATAGAGAGATCACAATTACGCAGAGAGGTAGGGAGAGAGAGGGGAAGCAGGCTCCCCACTGAGCAGAGAGCCTGATGTGGGACTCGATCCCAGGACCCTGAGATCATGACCTGAGCCGAAGGCAGAGGCTTAACCCTCTGAGCCACCCAGGTGCCCCATACAGTTTGTTTTTCATATAGCACAGAAACCTACTCACTCCTTTGAAATAATAGAAGAAACTTTATTCATAAAACTGCTATAGGGATTAATGCAGCAATAGATTTTCTCTTCTAGTAGGGTTAAAACATAATTGCAGAAAAATGTAAAGAAAAAAAGAATGACGGGGGTATCGTAAAGGGCCTATGAGATGAGGGGGAAGCCACCAACTATGAAAGCAAAGTAAAAATGACATATTTTCCTGTGCACAGTACAATCAGTTCACATTGCAGTAAAATGAAATGAAAGGTGCAACAAAATCTAAGCAAACACTTTCTTTAATGAACACCCTAAGGATTACAGTGTAAAGGCCATTTCTGATCTGTAGGCAGACTACAGAATTTCATTTAAAATAAGGAAGACTATTCATTCAGTCTTTGCATGACTAGCAGTACAATATTTCAAAACTGTGTAAAAGTAAGTCTAATCGGGGCACCTGGGTGGCTCAGTTGGTTGGGCGACTGCCTTCAGCTCAGGTCATGATCCCGGGGACCTGGGATCGAGTCCCACATCGGGCTCCCTGCTCAGCGGGAAGCCTGCTTCTCCCTCTCTCACTCCCCCTGCTTTTGTTCCCTCTCTGGCTATGTTTCTCTCTGTCAAATAAATAAAATCCTTTAAAAAAAATTAAGTCTAATCTGTTTTACATGTAGCTTATTTTAATTAAAATACAAATTTTACAATGAACTAAAATAATGGCATATTAATGTAGTTATTATATAGTTGATGTAATAGGAAAATAGTATTTCTCACACCATCTAGATACAGAAAAAAAAAATGATTCATTGCTTGGCAATTAGAGATTCAGTTTGGAGGCTGAAGATATACTTAGCCAAATCTTGAAAAAACAAAATAAATTTGTTTTGTAAGATCTGCAAAAGGACACACTCATGACTGTCCCTGTGTTTGTGAATTTGGTGTTTCTTGTCCCAGAGACATATAAAAGAAAATTTAAACTTCACAGTTTTACTCTTATTATAACTATGCACTCTATTACTGAAAAAAAGAGAGAGAGAGAGAGAGAGAGAGAGAGAGATACCATAGACTTCTCTGGTATCATTAACAGAAATTTAAAATCTGTAGTACATATTTATGAGTGTATTATCTTGCATAGCTGTGGTATTATCTTCAATTAATTTAGAGATTTCTATAATACCTTGTGCTAACTTTGATGAGTTGGGATCACAGGAGAACATAAAGGCATTTGAAATATTCTGGGTCAGTTCTGTTGTATCAGATCGTCTTTCACCTAGACTGCTGTTTTTTCGCATCTCTGTGCCTCGGCTTCCTCATCTATAAAATGCAGACAATAGAATATCGCATACCTTATAGGGTTGTTCTGAGGATCACGTGAGTTAATAGCTGTCAAGTGCTTCGACCTCTTCCTGGCACAGAAAATGAATTAGTAGATGTTGGCTACCACCAACATCAGCATCAGTCTCATTGGTTCTGTTTTTTCTCCCGGAGTCCATTCTCCACACAGCAGCCAGAGTGATCGTTTAAAGATATAACCCAATCTATACATCCCTCTGTATATTTTGTAAATACATCCACAAATTCTGTAATACTCCTCCCATTAAGGCAGATGAGTAGCCAGGAATACCCTGAAGCTTTCCAGCTGAGCCTTCCCATAGCTAACCACTGACATGCAATGAAGTGTACCTCTCTGACTTCATCCCCTCGATTACTGCACCCTAGTCACCCTGGCCTTTGGCTAGCATCATCATCCTCTAAAAAAATCTTGTTCACTTGCTCACATGCTTGTTTATTTTGCCTCTTCCTTTTAGAGTGTAAGCTTCACTGAAGCTGTATACTCTAATAAAAATTTGTTGCATTAATAAAAAGAGTGTCTTCCTTGAAGACTCTGGCAATAAAATTGCAGCCTGATGTACTCTACTATAACTCTTACAGGGGGGTTGGATAAGTAACTGTGGCATAGCCATATAATGGAATACACTGTAGGATTAAAAAGCATAAAATCTAAAAAAAAAAAGGATAAAATCTTTTTTTTAATTCTAGTATAGTTAACACACTGTTATAGTAGTTTCAAGCACATAATATAGTGATTCAACAATTCTCCATCACTCCTTACTCATCATTATAAATGTACTCTTCAATCCCCTTCACTTATTTCACTCAAAATCTATTTTAATTTGCAGGAAAATATATCTAACACATATTGTTTAAAAATGTTAATGTGATCTATTTCCATAGAATAAAATATATTAATGTTTATATATGCTCAAATATACATTGTACCTAATTATAATATATATATACCCACACCCATAATTGTTAGTAGTAACTATTACTGAGATGTCAGATTATAGTAAACTTTCTTTTTTTTGGATTCATTAAAAAAACATGCTTTATTCACATAATCAGTAAAACATAAACAATAAAAAGAAATCCTTATGATAAATCTTTGAATAAAGTTAATGATTATCCACTGACAAAATTTCATTTAAAGATGTTGTTAAGCAAAAAAGTTAATCATATCAGGAACAGTTCTAGGTGTTTCCTATACAGTCTCTCTAAAAACAACAACCAAAAAAAAAAAACCTGGGGGTGCCTGGGTGGCTCAGTTGGTTAAGCGACTGCCTTCGGCTCGGGA
The DNA here is from genome assembly GCA_004023965.1 of Spilogale gracilis. Taxonomy (NCBI): domain Eukaryota; kingdom Metazoa; phylum Chordata; class Mammalia; order Carnivora; family Mephitidae; genus Spilogale; species Spilogale gracilis. The sequence continues at coordinate 48,614 of PITA01013502.1, read as the reverse complement.
CATGATCCCGGAGACCTGGGATCGAGCCCCACATCGGGCTCCCTGCTCGGCGGGAAGCCTGCTTCTCCCTCTCTCACTCCCCCTGCTTGTGTTCCCTCTCTGGCTGTGTTTCTCTCTGTCAAATAAATAAAATCTTTAAAAAAAAAAAAAAACCTGAGTAACCACATACCATAAATTTTATACGGGCAACTCCTACGTAGACTAGAATTTTGAGCTAGATAAATATAATCATTTTTAGTACATTTATATAAATGATGATAGGAAACTATAGCTATCTAAAAGATTGTACTAATGTGTAACTCATCTTAAAAGACCATTTTAGGAAATACCATGCTCCAATAAAAATATACTTAATAATGAATCCTAACTCAAGGATTTAAAGATTAGAAAAATACTTATTAAGGGAAATAAGTTAATTAATGAAATGTGTGTTTAGTTTCTCTGTTGGCCACAAATGTTGAAAAAATGAATTGACGTCCATACTGATTTTCTAAAATCCTCTATCACGTTACTTATACACATTCACACTCAGACACATATGGACATCCATGTGTATGCAAACACATTCAACCTGTTAATCCCCCTATTACAATAGAATTTATCTGGAGCTGATATAATTCAAATTATGTGGTCATGACTCTAAGCAAATTAGGAAGTGTTGCATTTCCTGTATTGGCAAAACAAACCCAACATTTTACAAATGTAGCCTAACACTGTTTCAACTTCTGCAGTGAGGAAACAGATGACAAGCTTAAGGAAATCCTGGACTAGATATTTATAAGTTTCAAAGATATCACAGTTGTGCTTCTCTTTCAAAAGAAGCCTTTTCTAAAGAAGAATTGTGACTAATAAAGTGTGAGCACATGAACATATGCAGGCAATTTGACAAAAGTCCCCCAAATTAGGAAAGAGTCCAGAAAAATTCTTGGGCTTTATGTTCCCTGCAAGTAGACAAATATCTTTCTAAAGGTTAGCATTCTTTAGAGCATTCACCAAAACTGGCATCACAGGAAAAGGGCACCATTTCATATGCTATTCCTTTCTGGCCAAAATGAAAAATATTCTGAAAAGTAAAGGAAATCAGTTCATGAACACTGAGTATAGAAAGGTTTTAAAAAAATTTTTGGAGAAGAGGGCAGCACCTGGATTGCTCAGTCATTTAAGCATCCAACTCTTGATTTTAGCTCAGGTCATGATCTCAGGATTGTGAATTCACCTTGGGCTCCATAATGGGCGTGGAGCCTGCTAAGATTCTCTCTCTTCCTCTCCCTCTGCCCCTCCCCCCCATAAAAATTTTAATCCTGCGTCACAAGATCAAAAATAAATGAACTGGAGGGCTCCTGGGTGGCTCAGTTGGTTAGGCGACTGCCTTCTGCTCAGGTCGTGATCCTGGAGACCCTGGATCGAGTCCGATATTGGGCTCCCTGCTAGGCGGGAAGCCTGCTTCTCCCTCTCTCACTCCCCCTGCTTGTGTTCCTTCTCTGGCTGTGTTTCTCTCTGTCAAACAAATAAAATCTTAAAAAAAAAAATGAACTGGAAATACTAAAAATAACCACAAAGGAACTCCTTGGATATTATTTCATTCGATACAACAAAAGCAGTTGGGTATAAAAGTTAGCTTTAAGATTTTGCAGATCACAACTGCTGAATGCCAACCAAAGTATCTATAACTCAGTAGGTTTTATCTTCTTATCAGATGTTACACAATAGTTCTATTTGCTCCCTGAAATAGCTTGTATATAGCTTTGCATCTGTCCCTAGGAATTATGTTACAAAAGCCCAACTTTGCTTATGTTTCACTTTCTTACTATGTTTTCAAGTTCTTAATGTAACAGGCTGGTAAGACTGGCATTCAGGAAAATGACAAAGTGTCAAGTAGAAAAGAAGTTTGTTGCTATGATGGACAAATATTAAAAGAATTATTTATTTCATAGGATCATTACTATAACAAACCTAATATGCCCTTACAGATAATAATCCACTCTACTATAAAGGAAAATAAACTATTAAATAAAGAAATTTCAACTGATAATCTGAGAGCCCCATAATCTCTCTTTCCCTCATGTTATGTACATTCATAAGAAATTGAAAACTTAATATTGAAATATTATAATCCAATTTTAACATGAACTTTTAAAAATTAGGGACTAATACATAAAAGGCTACCTTCCTTTATATGCCTATCCAGCTCCTACAAATCATTAAGAGAAAGACCAACTTGATACCAAAAAAAAGACAAAGGCATTTATCCTATAGATATGCTCATACATTCGTGAAATGATATGTATATAATTTGAAATATATCTGGATATATATTATTTTTTTTGTTTTTTTGTTTTTTTGTTTTTTTTTTAAGATTTTATTTATTTATTTGACAGAGAGAGATCACAAGTAGGCAGAGAGGCAGGCAGAGAGAGAGGAGGAAGCAGGTTCCCTGCCGAGCAGAGAGCCTGATATGGGCCTCGATCCCAGGACCCTGAGATCATGACCTGAGCCGAAAGCAGAGGCTTTAACCCACTGAGCCACCCAGGCGCCCCAGGATATATATTATTTGATATATACATCATATGAAAAATGTATACAAACAGCCTTGTTTATAATAAGAAAAGATTAGGAATGACCCAAATGTCCATCTGTAGGAACTCAGGTAAATTATAGCATATCCACCCATACAACGGAATATTGTACAGCCATTAAAATAAAAATAAAGCAGATTTTTATGTGCGAATATAGAACAACCATTAAGCTATATTGTGATAAAAGCAAGGTCTAAAATGAGGTGAAGAACATGATCCCATTAGTGTGGCAGATAGAGATTTATGGATAATGCATATATGCAAATACATAGAAAAACTCTGAAAAAATAAAGAAGAAACTAACACCTGTGCTCTTTCCAGAAAATGACTGGGGTAACTTGGGACTAGAGGAAAAGGGGAAAGTTTCTTTTTACTGTATATTCTTTTCCATATTTTTTTTAATATTTTATTTATTTATTTGACGGAGAGAGACAGGGAGAAAGGGAACACAAGCAGGGGGAGCTGGAGAGAGAGAAGCAGGCTTCCTGCTGGTAGCCTGACTCCAGGCTAGATCCCAGTACCCTGGAATCATGACCTGAGCTGAAAGCAGATGCTTAATAACTGAGCCACCCAGGCACCATCTTCTGAAGCTCTTACTAAGAAGGATATGCCTTTGATTCCCCAAAGGTTTGGTGGCATTGATTTGAGGACTGCAAGAACTGCCAGGCACAATTCCCAATCACATGAGAATTCCAATTCCACTGAGTTACAAAGATGAGGTGTGTTAGCAGCTGATGCCTTGAAGATAACCAGGCAAGTCTTAAACTGGTCAGTTTACATTTCACCTTTGTGGAGCTCTCCTCCTTTATTTTTCAGTATTTTTTATACCCTACAAAAGCTCCTACCCTTTATCCCACCCCAAGAAATGCATTCCTTTAATCTGTAGTATAAGAGAGGGGTTCTCAGGGGCATGTGGGTGGCTCAGTTGATTAAGCATCTGCCTTCAGCTTGGGTTATGATCCTGGAGTCCTGGGATGGAGTCCCGTCTCAGGCTCCCTGCTCAGCAGCTAGTCTGCTTGCCCCTCTCCCTCTGCCTCTTCCCCCCATCCCCTACTCATGCAACCTCTCTCTTAAATAAATATTTTTTAAAAATAAAAAAAAAAGTTGTAAAATTCATTGTAAGTCAACATTGTATGCAGAATACATTTAATTTATATATATATTTTATAAGTTTTTCTCATTTATTTATTTATTTTATTTTATTTTTTTTTTTAAAGATTTTATTCATTTGACAGAGAGAAACACAGCCAGAGAGGGAACACAAGCAGGGGGAGTGAGAGAGGGAGAAGCAGGCCTCCCGCCAAACAGGCAGCCCGATGTGGGACTCGATCCCGGGTCTCCAGGATCATGACCTGAGCCGAAGGCAGTGGCTTAACCAACTGAGCCACCCAGGCGTCCCAGGTTCTTCTCATTTATATTTACTCTTATCACATCAATCAAAAGGAACAGTGAAGCCATTTTGATGAATGCAAAAAATAGAAATCACATATCTCTTGGCAAAGAAGAATTGCAAATTTAACAAAATAATATTGGTGTCTTGCTAGTTAAGGCAGAAAAAATTGACTCAGGTGAAACCCTATTTCCTTCATCACGAACATGATGAAGATATCATGATAAAATGCATACCGCATCACCCATGCAGTTGCACTGCTCAGAGATCCTCTCAAGAGAGAACTTGGTGAAGAGTACAGTCAGCGGCTACTGTTCAGGAGCAGGACACTTAGAATTTGTGGCAGCATCCGGACCCAGGGCACTCTCCCCCTAGGCAGTTCTGAGCCAATGAGTGAGCAGAGTTGAGGGCCCAGGGTCTGGCCCATTTCTGCCAACAGAGAACTCCTCTATTGGCAATCAGCATTGCCACTCCCTGTACGAAGGCCCAAGACTTACTCAGAGCCACAACAGAGCCCAAAGCTCTTCCTGTTCAGTTCTCACTTCTTCTTCCCTTGCCCCTCCCATAGTCTTTTGTCTCAGACTTCTACTCTCTTTTGCCTTTATCTTCCATAGGCGTTATCCCTAATAAATCTCTAACGCTTCTTCTTCCTTCTTGATGTCTACTTCCCAGAGGACATGAAGTGATATATGCATTAAAAATATATTCACCACCTTTATGATGACCCTTTGATTCACTGACAGCAGACAGAAAATCACCATTCATCTCCTTTTCATTTTCTTGCTTGGCCCTTGTAAAATGCAACCTATGCAGCCACATAGTGATACCTTTGTTCTCCTTTGGCCACTTGATTTATTAAGCAGATGCTACCTGTAAGCATTTGCAGTTTGAAGAATCATTTCCCAAACAGCCCATTCCCATCCTGGCGTTACTCTAAAGTTGTTGTCTTGGCAAAGCATACCGGAAACGCTATACCATTTTTCATCGTAAAAGTAGAGCCAAGACATCCAATTAGCAAAAAGCTTCTTCCCATTTGAGACAACAGCCCAGTTTGTTAAAATAAGTGCTTCTGTAAATTCAAACTGTTTATTACTGTTTTTTTTAAGTGGCAAAGAAATTTGCAAAGGTATCTTTTTTATTTGTTGCTTGTGAATCCCATGTGCTAAAATTGTCAAATATTTAAGATTTGACTGAAAAGCAGAATGTGAGAATCAGCAGTAATTAAACCAATTTAGTAAACGTGTATCAGGACTGCTTACCAAGACTCCATTTAGAATAGAAATGTCCAGCTCTTATCGGAAACTGCAAATTTTCAGACATTGAGGCTTCTCCATGAGCTCTCTCTGCCTGTCATGTTCATTATATCGAAAGGACATAATTCCCAGAAAATGTCCTCATAGAGCTTTAAAGGCCCAAGAAAGGAAAAGTGACACCATCCCTTCAGTTTTACCCTACCAAAAACTCAGAGATAAGTTTTATTTGAGTTTGTTTTCCTGACTGTTGAAAATAGGCCGATTGCAACAGAGGTGTTGGATTGCTTCTCTTTATGTCAACTTCAAGTTCAAATTTAGGAAGTCCTTCTGTCATGAGAACACGTTGTGCAAATTAACAATAGATTTCTAAGCTACAAATACATTTTAACAGATCTAAATTTTGCCAAGGTTGTTCTTTTTTCCATCTCATTATCAGTGCTTTATAAAAGTGATTGTTGGGCACCTGGGTGGCTCAGGGGGTTAAAGCCTCTGCCTTCGGCTCAGGTCATGATCTCAGGGTCCTGGGATGGAGGCCTTCTTCAGGATCTCTGCTCAGCAGGGAGCCTACTTCCTCCTCTCTCTCTGCCTGCCTCTCTGCCTACTTGTGATCTCTCGTTTGTCAAATAAATAAGTAAAATCCTTTAAAAAAAAAAACAGAATTCATGGCTTAAAAAAAAAAGTGATTGTTACTCCCATGATTCACTGGGAGTGAAATACTTTATCAGAGTCCATGTTTGGAAGAGCATTTCTCAAGAATAACAGACTGTTCTTGGTTTTCCATGTTCTGAATACTCCTAACAATACACAGTCTTTTCAGTAAAATACTGAAGGGAGGCAGGGAGGCAATTGAGGATTCCCTAGTACAATAATTTTATTAAATTAATAACTGTTGTGCACCAAGACCCTAAAGGAACGGGACCAGGGTTTTTGTTGAGCTGAAAGTGGGAAGCATAGAGCACAGCTTGAAGAGGGACAGTCAGAAGAGTGAGCGTACTCATAGTGGTACAAAAGCTTAGTAATGGGATGGTTCTGGAAGCTGTATGAACTCACTGGGGAACTTAAATAGGGCAACATGTGTTTTTAAAAAGTTAGAACTTTTTGGCAGAGGTTGTCACAATATGCTTTCCCTATTTCTCCACTTGTCATAAGCCTAATCCTAGGAATCATATTTGGGGACACATGTTATTTTCCCACTTCCCACTTTGTATGCAATTCAGTGATTAAGAAGGCAACAACATCACATGGCACCCCAAAGTGGCCTGGAAGAATTAGTGTACCTCCTTCATCACTTGGGTCTTTAGGATATCTGACTTAGTTTCCTAATTTTTTTTTTTTAAAGATTTTATTTATTTGATGGAGAGAAACACAGCCAGAGAGGGAACACAAGCAAGGGGAGTGAAAGAGAGGGAAGCAGGCTTCCTGCCGAGCAGGGAGCCCGATGTGGGACTCAATCCCGGGTCTCCGGGATTCATGACCTGAGCCGAAGGCAGTCGCCCAACCAACTGAGCCACCCAGGCGCCCAGTTTCCTAATTTAAACACAAAGAAGGGGTACCTGACCGGCTCAGTTGGTGGAGTATGTGACTTATGATCCAGGGTTGAGATTGAGCCCTATGTGAGAGACACAGATTACTTAAAAGAAATTTTTTTTTATATCCTAAAAAATAAATAAATAACACAGAAAAGATTGAAGTCAACCTAAATGGTTATACAGGGTCTTTTTCAGCTTTGGGTTCCTACATCTCTTTTGAAAATATTTATAATATGCCGGAGCACCTGGATGGCTCAGTTGGTTAAGCAACTGCCTTTGGCTTAGGTCATGATCCCGGAGACCGGGGATCGAGCCCCGCATTGGGCTCCCTGCCCGGCGGGAAGCCTGCTTCTCCCTCTTTCACTCCCCCTGCTTGTGTTCCCTCTCTAGCTGTGTTTCTCTCTGTCAAATAAATAAGTAAACACTTCAAAAAAAAGAAAGAAATTATAATATGCCATGAAGGTTCACGGTATGTTACTGCCTACTGAACACTAAACAGAACTCTCTAACAATATTTTCATGGATTGTGAATACCTGTAAGTCTGATGTGAAGCCAGGTACTAGCAGACCAATTACACTTTCTTAAGGTGGACAAGAGATTCACATTTTCCATAAGGATGGATGAAGAAAGGCATATTCATGCTGAGAAGTTATTAGTAGCTAGTACATTAGTTTGTTCTACAGATCTGAATGAACTGTAATTAAGTACTTACTACTTAATTGGATTTTCTCTAATTAGTATGTGTTATCATTTATAAAGAAACTAAGTATTTTAAACAAAATAAATATTTCACATAATCAAAACAGGTATATATAAATGATTCCCAAGAAACCTTAAAATACAGGGGAAAAAAATGTCTGCTCAAAGTTGTTTCTCTTCTACAAAAGATTCTAAGTTCTTATTATTTTTCATTCTTCAAAGCTCAGTGCAGATTCTACTCCCCCCTAAAATCTCTCCAAGGACCTCAGTCACCAGAATATGCCCCTCCTCTAAATTCATTCTGAACATAGAGATGCTATCCCTTACCTTAGCACTTAATTACCCTAGTGCAAGTTGGTTTAAGATTTCAAACTCTTAGGAATCTGGATCCATTTTCTCTTGCACCATCGTCAAAGTTCACTACAAAGTTGGGTATACATTTTCATAGGATTCATTTGTGTCAGGGACACTGTGCTAAGCTTCATATAATATGATCTTCACAATCACTTTATAAGGACAGATTTAACTAAGGCTCTTCTAGAAATAAGAAAACTGAGGCACAAGTGAGGAAGTTGAATTCACACAAGTGAATGAGTAGTGAAGTGAAGCTCTCAAACAAGACATCTGATGCCAGACTGAGCCCAGTCTCCACCACCATGCTACAGAAATAGAAATACTGGTGGATTAGAAAGAAAATAATAATAATAAATGATGCTTGGTCTCTTCTGAAGAAAATGACGTTTAACTCAAACCTTTAAAGAACCAGATCTTTGAATAATGAATATAAATAAAATATTCTTTAAATCAGTGCAAGACTATTACATAGGATTTTATTGGAGAGAATATAGAAAACTGTTCTTTAAAGTCTTTTGAGGGGCACCTGGGTGGCACAGTCGGTTAAGCATCTGATTCTTGACTCAGGTCTCTATCTCAGGGTCATGAGTTCAAGCCTTGCCTCTTTTGAAAACTTGTATTTATTAATATTAGTAGAAGGTAAAGTCAAATTGTGGACTCTCTAGAGTATTTCTGTGTGAGAGAAAGCACTGAGAGAGAAATCACTCTTACATTCCAATACTGTAAAATTAAGTGCCTACACTGATCTTTGTTTCCAGAATATTGGTAAAACTTAAATGAGGTGAAATTGCAATTATGTATATGTAGTTGTACTGTGGTTACTGGTAGAAAGGGTAAAAAAACATGACCCAGTATTGCGTATTTCCAGAAGTTTGTTTCTGCAACACATTTTGGTCATATTCTATTTTTACTCCAGCCTCAGGGAATCAAGATGGGGAAATATGTCTCTAAGGACACATGTCAGAGTAAGTTTTTCTAAAGTCAACAACTACTTTCCTGAGCCAAACGCTGTACTAGGTATTCTGGGCATTGCAAAAGAAGCCTAAAACCTAATTTTGTGTTTAAAAAAGTCAGAAACTTAATGGCTCCCAAACCCCAAGTTCCATTTATGATCAGGCTCTCACATTGGAGAGTTTCCCTAAATGTATGTATCTGTTGCTGTGTTTAGTAATGTTAAGTGTTATGTGGTAATAGGTCAGTAAAAAAACAGGGCCAGAAATGAGGTCCCGAGATGGTTTAGAGAACTATATTCTAACTGGTACAGTGAGTCATTTAAAATTCACATTAATGCAATTTTTACATGTGACTTTAAAACACTTCTGAGAATAAATATCTTTACATATGTTATCTAAGAAGCTTGCCTACACACTATCTTTGACTTCTTTAAAAAAAACAAAAACAAAAACCGTGGGGGGCTGGGTGGCTCAGTTGGTTAAGCAACTGCCTTCAGCTCAGTTCTTGATCCCAGGGTCCTGGGGTGGAGCCCCACTTTGGAGGCTCCTTGCTCAGCAGGGAGTCTGCTTCTCTCTCTCCCTCCTGCCCCTCCCACCACTCAAGCACGCTGGCTCTCTTTCTCTCGCACGCTCTCTCTCTCTCTTGTTCTCTCTTTCGCTCAATAAATAAATAAATCTTTAAAAAAAAAACAAAAATAGAAAAATGGTAATTGCACAACTTTGTGGTTTGATAGAAAACACTGTAGTATGGTTTTAAAATTCCCTCTTCCTCTTCCGTTTTTTTTTTTTCCTTTACATTTGTAAGTTCTGCTTGGTAAAACTGAGGGCAACTTAAATTCTAGTCTAGCATTAGTGTAAAGTTCAGTGTAAAACCCTTCCCTCAACAACTATTAAATTCTTGCGAACACATCAGGAGTTATAAAAAGAGTTCAGGCTTTTATTTATATCCAGTATATAAGCCCCTCCCAATAGTGTACTCATTACTATTCATTTCTTTATTACTGTTTTATGCCTCTGGTCATATGAACACAATACAAGCATGTTCTGTTGAACCAAGTACTTAAAATTTCCCAAACATCTATGAGGGAATGGTTAGAAAAAGTAAACAAAAAAATAAATTGGCAGCTAAGCTTAGCTATGATAAGGGTGGCTGGCTCTTTCAAAAACAAACTCTATAGACAGAAGCAAAATTGCAATATACTTGGATGCCTGGGTGGCTCAGTGGGTTAAAGCCCCTGCCTTCTGGTCAAGTCATGATCTAAGGGTCCTGGGATCGAGACCCGTGTTGGGCTCTCTGCTCAGCAGAGAGCCTGCTTCCTCCTCTCTCTCTCTGCTTGCTTGTGATCTCTCTCTCTCTTTCAAATAAATAATCTTAAAAATATCGCAATATAGTTGACCTTTGAACAATGCAGTAGTTAATGGGCACTGACTCCCCACGTAATCAAAAATCTACATATAACTTCTGACTCTCCCAAACTTGATTACTAATAGCCTACTATCAACCAGAATCCTTACCGATCTCATAAACAATAGGTTAACACATATTTTTCTGTGTTATGTGTATTACATACTGTATTCTTACAATAAAGTAAGCTAGAGAAAAGAAAGTGTCATTAAGAAAAATCATAAAAAGGAGAAAATAGATTTATAATACAAATACTATATTTATTTATTTAGGAAATCTCTACACCTGATGTGGGGCTCGAACTCAGGACCCTGAAATCAAGAATCACATGGTCTTCCAAATTAGCCAGCCAGGCGCCCCCATTCTGTATTTATTGAAAAAAAAAACCGTGATTAAGTGGATTCACGCAGTTCAAACCCTTATTGTTTGAGGACCAACTGTATCTAGTTCTACAGTGGAAGTTAATATATAAAATTATTCTTACAAATCTTTTTAAAACCATCAGTCTGCGTGCCTCAGAATGCTAGAAGTATAGTTTATGCCTAGAAGCTCTTCAAAACTTGGTCATTTCAGGTGAGCTACTTTTCCTTCAGAAGTATTGCTGGGCTTTTTATTGTTGTTGGAAGTTACAAATACAGAAGATCATAGAGTAACATCTTAACCGTCTCTCTTCACTCTACTCCAATGCATAATTCCCTCCCAAAATTAATCAGGGTTAAGAGCTTAATGTGTAACTTTATAATTCTTTCTCTACTTACAGATATACATTATGTAAACTTTTTTTTCTTTTTAAGATTTTATTTATTTGACAGAGAGAAACACAGCCAGAGAGGGAACACAAGTAGGGGGAGTGAGAGAGGGAGAAGCAGGCTTCCTGCCGAGCAGAGAGCCCAATGTGGGACTTGATCCCGGTCTCCGGGATCATGACCTGAGCCGAAGGCAGTCGCTTAACCAACTGAGCCACCCAGGCGCCCCATACATTATGTAAACTTTTTTACTTGTACTTTTCTTCAAGTAGATTATTTTATTTTTAGACAATTTGCAATTATAGTAAACTTGCAAGAACAGTATGAAGAATTTTTCCCCCTGAACCATTAGAGAGTAAGATGCTAACTTAACGCCCCATCACTGGCCCCCTAATACTTAGGTGTGTATTTCTTACAGACAAGGATGTTCTACATTACCATAATACAACTATCAAAATGAGGAAATTAGGGGCACCTGGGTGGCTCAATTGGCGGAGCCTCTGCCTTCAGCTCAGGTCATGATTTCAGGGTCCTGAGATTAAGCCCTGAGTCAGGCTCCCTGCTCAGTGGGGAGTCAGTGTCTCCCCTTCTTCTGCCCATCTCTCTGTTCGTTCTCTCTCTCTCTCTCTCTCTCTCTCTCTCTCTCTCTCTCTCTCTCTCTCCAGTAAATAAATAGAATATTTTAAAAAAGGGGGAGAAGAGAAGGGGTGCTATGACCCCTCTATTTGGAAAAAAAATGAGGAAATTACATTGATTCATTATCACCATCTAATCCCTAGACACCAAGTTCATCAGTTGTCCTAATAAGGGCCTTTATTGCCAAAGGATCCATTTCACAGTCTTGTGTTTTCATTTATTTTTTTTAAAAGATTTTATTTATTTATTTGACAGAGAAAGAGATCACAAGTAGGCAGAGAGGCAAGCAGAGAGAGGAAGCAGGCTCCCTGCTGAGCAGAGAGCCTGACATGGGCCTTGATCCCAGGACCCTGAGATCATGACCTGAGCTGAAGGCAGAGGCTTAACCCACTGAGCCACCCAGGCACCCTTGTGTTTTCATTTAGCTGTTGGGTCTCCTTAGTCTTCTTTAGCCTGAAATGGCTCCTTAGTCTTTCTTAGATTTTCTTAACTGTGACACTTTTGAAAATTACAGGGTATGGGGCACCTGGGTGGCTCAGTCATTAGACATCTGCCTTCAGTTCAGGTCGTGATCCCAGGGTCATGGAATCAAGTCCAGCATTGGGCTCCCTGCTGGGTGGGAGGCCTGCTTCTCCCTCTCCCATTCCCCCTGCTTGTGTACCCTCTCTCTATCTCTCTCCTTGTCAAATAAATAAATAAAATCTTGAAAGAAAGAAAGAAAGAAAGAAAGAAAGAAAGAAAGAGAGAAAGAAAGAAAGAAAGAAAGAAAGAAGAAAGAAAGAAAATTGCAGGTTGGTTATTTGGTAGAATTTCCTTCGAACTATGTTTTTCTGATGTTTCCTCACTAATAGATTCAATTATGCATCTTCGGCAGCAATGGGTCTGAAGTAATGCTGTATGCTTGTGGCACAGTTTTCTCATTACTGATGATATTTGCTTTGTTCACTTGACAAAAAAGTGGTATCCACCGATTTCTCCACTGTGAAGTTTTCTTTTCCCCCTTTGTAATAATCACTTTGTAGGAGTTTTTTGAAACTATATAATTGCCCATTCCTTGTCAAATTCTCAATTTATTCATTTATTTATAATATGAATTCATGGTTCCCATTTTACGTAATGGCTTCTAACTTGTGCTATATTAGTTTGTACAAATGCTTACTTCTTTCCTATATGGCCTGTTGGAGCTCATTTATACTGGTTTCTGTCTTTCTGACATGACTCCATCATTCTTTGAACACGTCCTTGCTTTCTAACATAATATAGTCCATGATCACCTGTTATTTCCTTTGACCAACCATGCAGTCAGCCATTTCTTCAGGGAACTCTGGTTCTTTTAGTGGAGAATGGCATTTAGAGCTCCATATCTGAGCAGTAGGTGTGCTCATTGTTTGTGGGCGTTGCTTCAAACTCCTCTCAGCAAAATAGAGCAAGGGAATATATGGATATATATACATACCTACAAATTTAGACCTACACACATTCATTTATTTATTTATTTATTCATTCATTCATTCATCTGTTAGAGAGAGAGAGCACAAGTAGGTAGAGCAGCAGGCAGAGGGAGAGGGAGAAGCAGTCTCCCCACCAAGCCTGAAGCCCAATGTGGGGCTCGTTCCCCAGACCCCAGGATCATGACCTGAACTGAAGGCAGACACTTAGCCGAATGAGCCTACATCCATAAGTATTTAGATATCTATCTATATTTATTGAAATCCATGAATTCATGCTGATAATGCCAATTCCAGAAATTTCATCTTGGTTTTCTTCCTTTCCATATTTGTATTTTTTCTTTACTTTTTTTTAAATCTTTTTGAAAAAGAGAGCATACATACATGTGGCAGGGGGAGGAGCAGAGGGAGAGGGAGAGAGAGAGAATATTAAGCAGGCTCCATACCCAGCACAGAGCCCAACACAGGGCTCCATCTCACAACCCTGAGATCATGACCTGAACTGAAACCAAAGATCCAAGGCTTAACCAACTAAGCCATCCAGGCACCCATGTAATTTCCTTTCTGACACCTGGAAACCTGGCTCACATTATCCTTAATATATTTGCTTATCTGATAAAGTTTCTCTTTACACAGTTAATCTTCCATCACTGCTGCTAGCCTTTTCCCTGTGTGGATACCCTCCATATCCTACTTTACCCCCCGAAACCCCCTTCTGGGCCACCCTCATGCATGGATGCTGTTCTTCACTCAGCTTAATCTCTGACATCCGGGCAGATGTCCTGCTCCTCTTATCTTACTATTTTCTACTTGTTGCATTTTTTTTTCTTTTTCTGCTTCCTATAGTTCTAAAGGAACATTTTATATGAATGCATTTTATCTTCTGTCATAGTGCATTAATTAACTCTTCAAAAGTAATATTAGTGGTGGCCCTAAAGATAACAATACACATTTTAAACTAATATTTCACATATAATACTGATACCTTGTAACAAAATATTCCCAATTCTTACCTCTTGTCCCTTGTGATATTTCTGTCATTTGTTTCACTTGTCCATATGCTCTCACCACTCAATACATTGTTACTATCATCCTTTTAAACAAATAGTTATCTTTTAAAATCAGTTAAAACTAAGAAATATAGGGGTGCCCGGGTGGTTCAGTCATTAAGCATCTGACTTTATCTCAGGTCACGATCCCAGCGTCCTTGGACTGAACACCATATTGGGCTCCGTGCTCAGCGGGGAGCCTCTTCTCCCTCTCCAGCTCCTCTGTGCTTGTGTTCCCAATCTTGCTATCTCTCTCTGTCACAAATAAATAAAATTCTTTTTTTATAAAGATTTTATTTATTTATTTATTTGACAGAGAGAGAGAGATCACAAGCAGGCAGAGCGGCAGGCAAAGGGAGAGGAGGAAGCAGGCTCACCGTCCAGCAGAGAGCCCGATGCGGGCCTCGATCCCAGGACTTTGAGATCATGACCTGAGCCTAAGGCAGAGGCTTTAACCCACTGAGCCACCCAGGTGCCCATAAATAAATAAAATTCTTTAAAAAAAAAAAAAAACAAGACTAAGAAATATAGAGGTGCCTCCATGGTTCGGTCAGTTGAGTGACCGACTCTTGATTTTGGCTCAGAGGTCATAATCTCAGAGTTGTTAGATCAAGCCCTGAGTCAGACTTTGGGCTGGCCATGGAGCCTGCTTAGGATTCTCTCATTCTCCCTCTTCCTCTGTTCCTCTGCCCCTCTCCCTTTCTTAAAAAAATAGAAAAAAAAAAAAACTAAGAAAAAGAAAACATTTTATTTTACTGTCATTTACTCCTTCTCCAATGCTCTTCCTTTCTTTATGGAAATAAATTTTTGACCAATTTACTTTTCCTTTTGCCTGAAAAATTTCTTTTAACATTTCTTGCAGGGTAGTACTGTTGACAATGAATTCCCTCTGTTTTTATTTGTTTGTGAAAAACTTTATATCTCCATCACTTTTCAGGGATAATTTCACTGGAAATTATCACTATATTATTCACCATATTCATTAGGTTGCTAAAGTTTTTTTTTTTTCAACATTTTAAATATTTCACTCCATTCTACTCTTGCTTACATGGTTTCTGATGACAAGTCCACTGTAATTTTTTGGTAAGGTGATTTTTTTATGCTCTGGATTCTTCAAGATTTTCTCTTTGTCTTTGTTTTTTGCTGTTTGTATATGCCTAGGCATAATTCCTTCTGTTTAGCTCTGATGCCCTCTTCTCCATGCAGGCCCTTTGCTTAGGTTCTGACAGCTTGATCTAGGACCCTCCTAACACAGAAGCCCTCCTCACCCATTCAGGCCTTTGGTCCCCACATCCCCTGCATGGACAACAACCTCAACCCACTTGAGCCCCAACCTCCCATTTTCGGCCACTTCTCCACACCTTTCTTGGACTGTTTTGCCCCAAGCCAAGCCACCCCCATAAGTGGATGCTCTCCTTGCCCAGATGGGGCATCAGGCCTTCTCCTTGGGGGTTACATTCTTCACCACACTTGGATTTTGATACTCCCCACCAGGCCTCCTTCCATGCATATGCCCTCCTCCCCTTTTGGCAGGAACATCACAGAGATGATGCTGTTTTTCTCCTACCTCATCTTGTTCAGTGACACCTGACTTCACTTTGTCTCATTACCAATAATGTTCACTGAATATTTGATTAAAGTGGTGTCTGCCAAGCTTCTCCACTACAAACTTTTCCATTCGTCCAAATAACTGGTAAATATTTTGTGGATATTCTGTAAATGCCCTATTCCTCATCAAACTTTTAGTTTAATCAATGATTTATGTTAGTATGGATGCCTGATTTTGTATTTTATCTAAGAGACTGTAATCTCTGGGACGCCTGGGTGGCTCAGTCGCTAAACGTCTAACTTCAGCTCACGTCATGATCCTAAGGTCCCGGGATGGAGCAGAGCAAGGAGCCTGTTTCTCCCTCTGCCTGCTGGTCCCCCTGCTTGTGCTCTCTCTCTAGTTCTCTGTCTGACAAATAAAAAAATAAAATCTTAAAAGAGAGAGAGAGAGACTGTAATCTCTTATGTTCATTGCTTATTTTGATGCTCAAACTCCTCCAGGTTTGGTCAATGGAGGCCCCATCAAGCTGGTTCTCCATCTTTTGACCACTTCCAGCATTCTTGGACTACTTCCTTACTTTCAGACACAATAAGATACATGAGATCATCTTGTCCTTTTTTTGTGCTGGACCTAGAAACCACCTCTTTGAAGCAGTACTGATTCTGTTTAATAGAGAATATTTAAAAATCAGAATCTTGCCATTGCTACCCAATAGCCCATATCAGTGCTTCAGTTCTTTCACTGGACAGAGCTGGGAAATGTGCTGGTATATATGCATATATGCACACATATTTACATCTATACCTCTCTCATTTACATAATAATATATAAACAAACTTTTTAAAAAAGATTTTATTTATTTGACAGGGAGAGAGATCACAAGAAGGCAGAGAGGCAGGCAGAGATAGAAGGGAAAGCAGGCTCCCCGCTGTGCAGAGAGCCAGATACAGGCCTCAATCCCAGGACCCTGAGATCAGGACTGAGCCAAAGGCAGAGGTTTAACCCACTGAGTCACCCAGACACCCTAGACACACATTTTTTATTGAGATATAATACGTGTAACATGAAATTCACCATTTTAAAATACAGAATTCAGTGTGCAACCATTACTACTACCTCATCTAATTCTAGAATATATGTATATAATGGTATTATTCAAAAAAGTATATATAACTGAATAGAATTCATTCCAGTATATAATATACAATATATTGAAAACCAAGAGTTCAAGTTGGTACTTCCCACTCCAATCCAGTGGCACAGGATTAATTCTAGTTTTTTTCCTTTTTTTATATTTGTGCCTCTTTTTTCCAATAGCAACAAACCATTCTCCCATTATCCTCCATATAATTATTTTATGAACCTCTCTGTATATAGCCAGTCCGCCCCCCCCTTCTCTGCCTCCCCCTCCCCCACACAGAAGTTCTCTGACCCGGCTCAGCCTCTGACTCCTCAATGAAGCCACACCCTAAGCACACACCTTCCTTACCCTATTCAGGCTCCAGCACTCACCTCGGTGGGAGCCTGCTCTGGTGGCCATAGCTGCCCCCTACTCAGCCAGACATAGATGCAAAGATGTTACCTTGCTCAGCCCTACATAATAGTTTCAGGACCAAATTATTCAGGGAAGGAAGAAGAGGGAAAATAAGAGAAGGGAAGAGGAAGAACAATGATTGGAGATTTAAAGCCCTGCGTTTTGGTGTGTTTGGTCAAGTCACATTATTGTGGCCCGAATAGAGTGCTATACCAGCTTTTTTTTTTTTTTTTTGCTCTACCAACTTTCATTGCTCTTGTCCTTAACGTGTGCCTTGGAGGTATAACCAACCTAGTCTGAACCAGCTTGCCTGGTTTTTTTTCCACTTCAGTCTTCCCTACCTGCTTCTGTTCACCCTTTAAGAGGAAGGGCATTAGCTACTCAGCTAATCAGGAGGGCCTGTTAATTCTGCCTCTTAAACGTCTCTGAATAGCTAACCTAAGCCAGGGCAGTGGGGGTGGGGCCAGATTAAATCCTTGATTATTCCCCACTGCATTAAAAGAGCTGGAGTCAGACATAAAACTAGAATATTTAAATAAGAGAGTAATAATATAAAGAAGAAAATATGAGTCTTTAATTATAAAATTATTTTTAAAATCGATTCTCACTGTAAGTAACAAAAAGATTGTAAGAGCATTCTCCATACCTAGCAGCAAGCAGACCTAACTCAGACTAAAATTTAAGTGTAACATAAAGACCAGGGAGGCCAGAAAATGAACAGAGGCTCTGCAGTCCAGCTAAAAACATGTATGGGTAGACTTCCATTAACATAGAATCAGGAAATCTGTTTCATAAATGATTCTCATTTCATGTGTTTGATTTTTAGCTTCTTTTTTCTTATGAAAAAACTCCAACCTTTGCCACTGTAAATTGGGTACAACCCTTTCACAATTTGGCATTATATATTGAGAGTTATAAAAACGTTCATACCCTTTGACCTGGTAATTCTGCTCTTGATATCCTAGGAGAAAAGAAATTGTAAATGTGTGAGATTGCAGCCCTAATTGTAAGACTGCCAGATTAACAGTCTAATGAGCAACGATAGCAAAAGGCACAAGTAAATATGGATTCTTTTGTAACCACTAAAAACTATAAATATGGAAACTATGCAGCAACTTGAAAAATAACTTATGGAATAATATTACCTGAAGTAACCAAGACACACACACACACACACACACACACACACACACACACACACACAATGATTCAACTATTTTAAATTGTTTTCAAAAAGAGACAAAAGACAAACACATGGAAAAATAAGAAATAGTATAGTTAGATAGTGAGATTATGAGGTTTTTATTTCTTTTTAAATTTTGTTCTAATGTTGGAGTATTTTTTTTAAAGATTTTATTTATTTATTTGACAGAGAGACACAGCAAGAAAGAGAACACAAGCAGCAGAGAGGGAGAAGCAGACTTTCCGCTGAGCAGGGAGCCTGATGTGGGGCTCAATCCCAGGACCTTGGGTGTAAGGACCTACTTAGCCAGAGAACAAGGGGGATGTAAATTATCAACATTTAGGACCAGGTGGGAGCACCCAAATGCTCTTAACCTCCTGGATCCTGAGCAATAAAGATGCAAATTAACTCTGGTTTGTGATTTTGCTCTATAAAAGCTAGCCTGGGAGACTAGGCATGGTCTCTCTCTCTCTCTCTCCATAGAGACGGCCCCCTGACCAGTCAATATAATTCTCGATGCTTGGAGGGAAATAAAGCTTTGCTTGACCTTCGCTTTTGTATCAGCCTCGTTCCTTCGACCATGGACCCTAACACTGGGATCATGACCCGAGCCAAAGGCAGATGCTTAATAACTGAGCCACCCAGGCACCCCTAATTTTAGAGTATTTTGTTTGTGTTATAAATAAAAGTCAAGATGGAATAATGGAAAGCCCAACTTCATTATAGCTGAATTAAAGGTATAACGTGGCTAAGTTGGGAGTCAGAGTGCCCTCAGGGGTGTGTGATGAAAATAATAATATTGTTAATATTATTGAGCATTTATCACTTTCCAGGCATTGGATTAAAGCCCTTGACATACAACGTATTCCAGGTCAAGACCTATCTATAAAACTATAGGACATATAGCCAGCAGCTTACTTGATATCTCTTCTTGAATGTCTTATAAGCATTTCAAACTTAACATATTCCCCCCTAAAAAATTCTGACATGCCTTCCCAAAACTCTCCTACCCACAGTCTTGCCTGTCTCAGTTGATGGCAACTCCAAATCCTGAATCATATATCCTATCATTACACTCTGCCAATTCTGCCTTCAAAATAGGCGCAGCATTTGGCCACTTCTTTACCTCCTCCCCTGCTCGCACTAAACCATCTCGTCTACCCAGATGACCACTCTGGATACCTAACAGATCTGCCTGCTTTCACCCTCACTCCTCCTCCATTCTGAGCACATGAAAAATAACCCGGGGGTTCTTTTAAAAATCTGTCAGATCATGTCTCACCTCTACTCAAAATCTTCCATGTTTCCCCATCATACTCAGAAAAAAAGCTAAGGCCCTAAAAATGACCAACAAGTTTTTTTTATCATCTGTGCTCTCCTCCCTCAATGACTATATCTTCTACTATTCTCTCATTCAGTCACTTCACCCAGCCACCATTAACATCCTTGATTTCATACAAATACCAATCCTTCTCTTGTCTTAGTACTTCCGCCTCAGGACCTAGCTGTTTCTCTGTTTGGAATACTCTTCACCCGTACATCCACATGGCTCACTCTCACTTCCTTCAAATCAGAGCTCACATGCCACCGTGACCATCCTGCAACACTGGAGCCGGCCCCCATCATCCCAATATATTAGGTCTCCCTTACTCTATTGTTGTTTCTAGAGCAATCATCTTTTAACATGGTACATATTTTAAATCTGTTTTACAATATTGTTTGTATCCCAGGTTAAAATGTAAGCTCCATGAGGGCAGAGATATTTTTTTTTAATTGCCTGTAGATTAAGAAATGTAACCACATTTCTGCCATTTGGCAGAGCTAGGAATATCCCAGAAGGCATAATCCAGAGCCACATAATCCAGAGTGGGTGTGCTATCCTACTACACCTACTCCAGCTCAGCCCCATGAGAAAAAAAGTGAAGCTAGAATAGATACAGTAGTGTGGCTTCCTAGAAGCCCAGTCATATAGTTCCCATGCTATCTCCTTCTGGAGTTCTTGTTGAATCCAGTAAATTATAAAGATCATAAAAGATGAAAGTGGAACATGATGAAGTAAGAGAAGAAAAAGCACTAAGTCATGGGAACATTTGTCTTTTCCAGAACAAAATGCAGTACTATGCCTTCATTGGAACATTCATCTTTTCTGGACTAGAAGACAATCTTTCACTTCATTCAGATCTAAAGACATTAAAATACCAGTGCCATCCACTATGACCACCAAGGCTGCCCCCCTTTATAAAAGCTGCAGGTACCAGATACCACTCCCCGCCTCTCCTCTCTAGCTAGGTAGGGAGGGCATAGGCAAGTACCCATCCTGGTTATGGGACTGGCTGGGAAGTCAGAGGAATCTCTGATAAAAATTTATTCTCCTATTAAAATGGGACCCATGGAAAAAAATGCCCCTTTCTTGCCTATGGACACAGTTGTTTAAGAGCATTAGTCTTGGAGCTGAGGCAACCATCTGGTTACCATGAGAAGCTGGCCTGAGGGTAAGAAATCAACATATTGTAGATAGCACAGTTCAAAAAGATGGAAAGATCCTGGGTTCTTCATAATGTCTTTGAGCTACGGCATCACCTTGGAACCACCATGTCTCAAGCTTCTTGTTTAATGACAATGATAAACATCCTCACTCTTGAAGCTAGTAGTCCCCAGTCAGAAACTGTACTGCGCAAGGATTTGGAAACGTGGGGGTGGGGGTGGGGAAGGCAATTTTGATTTATTCAATGACTGGGTGGAGGTAGTAGCCTTTGGTGCCTGGAGATAAAGGCTGCAAACATCCTCCGTGGGTGGGAATTTCTTACCTGGATTATTTGTTTTAGGGTGTTGAGTTTGACAAGGGTTTTTTTTTATATAGATTTTGGATACTAACCCTTTATCAGATATGTCATTTGCAAATACTTTCTATTCTGTAGGTTGCCTTTTAGTTTTGTTGATTGTTTCCTTTGCTGTGAAGAAGTTTTATTTTGATACAGTTCCAATAGTTCATATTTGTTTTTGTTCCCTTGCCTCCAGAGACATGTCTAGTAAAAGTTGCTATGGTCAAAATCAAAGAGGTTACTGCCTGTGTTCTCCTCTAGGATTTTGATGGTTTCCTGTCTCGTATTTAGGTCTTTAACACATTTTGAATTTGTTTTGTGTATGGTGTAAGAATGTGGTCCAGTTTCATTCTTCTGCACGTTGCCATCCAGTTTTCCTAACACCTTTTGTTGAAGAGACTCCCTTTTTTCCATTGCATATTCTTTCCTGCTTTTTGAAGATGAATTGACCATATACTTGTGGGTCCATTTCTGGGTTTTCTATTCTATTCCATTGATCTATGTGCCTGTTTTTGTGTGACCATGATACTGTCTTAATGACTACACTTTGTAATATAGCCTGAAGTCTGGAATTGTGATGCCTCCAGCTTTGCTTTTTCTTTTCAAGGTTGCTTTGGCTATTTGGGGTCTTTTGTGGTTCCATAAAAATTTTAGGATTGTTTGTTTTAACTATGAAAATTGTTAGTGGTTTTTTGATAGGGATTGCATTAAATGCATAAATTGTCTTGGTTAGTATAGACATTTTAACAGTATTTGTTTTTCCAATCTGTGAATACAGAATGTTTTTCCATTTCTTTGTGCCCTCTTAACTTCTTTCACCACTTTTGTTACAGTTTTCGGAGTACAGGTCTTTTACCTCTTTGGTTAGGTGTATTTCTAGATATATCTTACAGTTTTTGGTGCAATTATAAATGGGGCTGATTCTGTAATTTTTCTTTCTGCTTCTTTGTTCTTGGTGTATAGAAACACAACCTACTTCTGAACATTGATTTAGTATCCTGTGACTGCAGGATTTCTTTATCAGTTTTAGCAGTTTTTTGGAGTCTTTCAGGTACAGACTATCATGTCATCTGCAAACAATAAAAGATGCACTACTTCCTTGCCAACTTGGATGTCTCTTATTTTTTTGTTGTTGTTGTCTGATTGCTGAGGCTAGGACTTCCAGTACTATCTTAAATAACAGTGGTGAGAATGGACATCCCTGTCTTGTTCTTGACCATAGAGGAAACGTTCTCAGCTTCTCCCCATTGAGGATGATATTAGCTTTTGGTCCTTTGTATCTAGCCATTATGATGCTGAGGTATGTTCCTTCTAACCCTATCTTGTTGAAGGTTGTTATTAAGAATGGTTATATTTTGTCAAATCCTTTTTCTGTATCTATTGAGAGGATCATATGCCTCTTACCCTTTCCTTTATTAATGCAATGTATCATGTGGATTGATTTGGGAATATTGAGCCACTGCTCAGCCCAGGAATAAATTCCATTTGCTCATCGTAAATAAGTCTTTTAATGTACTGTTGGATTTGATTTGCTAGTATCTGGTTGAAAATTTTTCCATCCATGTTCATCAGGTGTATTGGTCTGTAGTTCTCCTTTTTAGTGGGTCCTTCTGGTTTTGGAATCAAGGTAATGCTGGCCTCATAGAATGAGTTGGAAGTTTTCCTGCCATGTCTATTTTTTGGAACAGTTTGAGAAGAATAAGTATTAAATCTTCTTTAGGGGAGCCTGGGTGGCTCAGTTGGTTAAGCGACTGCCTTCGGCTCGGGTCATGATCCCGGAGACCCGGAATCGAGTCCCACATCAGGCTCCATGCTCCGCAGGAAGCCTGCTTCTCCCTCTCTCACTCCCCCTGCTTGTGTTCCCTCTCTGGCTGTGTTTCTCTCTGTCAAATAAATAAATAAAATCTTTAAAAAAAAAAAAAAAAAGAAAGAAAAATAAATAAAATAAATCTTTAAATGTCTGGTAGAATTTCCCTGGGAAACTATCTGGCCCTGGACTTGTGTTTGTTGGGATATTTTTGATTACTGATTCAATTTCTTTGGTATTTATGGGTCTGTTCAAATTTTCTATTTCTTCCTGTTCCAGTTTTGGTAATTTATACATTTCTGAGAATTTGTCCACTTTTTCCAGCTTGCCCAATTTGTTGGCATATTATTTTTCATAATATTCTCTTATAATTGTTTTCTTTCTGTGGTGTTGATTGTGATCTCTCCTCTTTGTGATTTTATATATTTGGGTCCTTTCTCTTTTCTTTTTGATAAGTCTGGCTTGGGGGTTATCAATCTTTTTCTTTCAGAGAAACAGATTTTAGTTTCATTGATCTATTCTACTGTCATTTGTTGTTGTTTATTTGTTTCTATATCATTTATTTCCACTCTAATCTTTATTATTTCCCTTCTTCTGCTGGCTTTAGGCTTTATTTGCTGCTTCTTTTCTAACTCCTCTAGGTGTAACATTAGTTTGTATATTTTCTTTTTTAAAGATCTTATTTATTTATTTGACAGAGAGAGACAGCATAAGAGGGAATACAAGCAGGGGGAGCAGGAGAGGGAGAAGCATACTCCTATTAATCAGGGAGCCTGATGCACAGCTCGATCCCAGAACCTGGGACCATGACCTGAGCCAAAAGCAGATGGTTAACAACTGAGTCACTCAGGTGCCCCTAGGTTTTATATTTGAGACTTTTCTTGGTTCTTCTTTTTCTTCTTCTTTTTTAAGATTTTATTTATTTGAGAGAGAGAGTGAGAGAGAGAGCATGAGAGGGGAGAAAGTCGGATGGAGAAGCAGGTTCCCTGCAGAGCCAAGAGTCCGACGTGGGACTCGATCTCAGGACTCCAGGATCATGACCTGAGTCGAAAGTAGTTACTTAACCAACTGAACCACCCAGGTGCCCAAGACTTTTCTTGCTTCTTAAGGTTGGCCTGTATTGCTATATCCTTCCCTGTTATGACCACCTTGGCTGCATCCCAAAGGCCCTGGACTCTTGTGTTTTCATTCTCATTTGCTTCCATGTAATTCTTTACCTCTTCTTTAATTAACTCATTTATTCATTAGTAGGATGTTCCTTAACCTCCATGTATTTGTGGTCTTTCCAAATTTTTTCTTATGGTTGACCTCATAGTGTTGTGGTCTGAAAATATGCATGGTATGATCTCAATCTTTTTGTACTTGTTGAGGCCTGATTTGTGACCCAGTATGTGATCTATTCTGGAGAATGTTCCATGTGCACTTGAAAAGAATGTGTGTTTGCTGCCTTAGGATGAAATGTTCTGAATATATCTGTTAAGTCCATCTGGTCCAGTGTGTCATTCAAAGCCATTGTTTCCTTGTTGATTTTCTGCTTATTTGACTTTTCCATTGCTAGGGTGGGATGTTATAGTCCCCTACCATTATTGTATTATTATGAGTGAGTTTCTTTATGTTTATTATTAATTGATTTATATATTTGGTGCTTCCAAGTTGGGGGCATAAATATTTACAATTTAGATTTTCTTATTGGATAGACACCTTTATTTTGATATAACACCCTTTTCATCTCTTGTTACAGTCTCTGCTTTAAAATTTGTTTTTTCTGATACAAGTATGGCTATTCTGGCTTTCTTCTGACATCCATTAGCATAGATAAATGATTCTCCATCTCTTCCTTTTCAATATACAGATGACTTAGGTCCAAAATGAATCTCTTCTAGGCAGCATATAGATGGGTCTTGGTTTTTTT
Organism: Spilogale gracilis; assembly: GCA_004023965.1. Taxonomy (NCBI): domain Eukaryota; kingdom Metazoa; phylum Chordata; class Mammalia; order Carnivora; family Mephitidae; genus Spilogale; species Spilogale gracilis. Next base: position 23,768 of record PITA01013502.1, on the reverse strand, counting down.
TACCCATTCTGATACCCTATGTCTTCTGATTGGAATGTTTAGTCCATTTACATTCAGAGTGATTATTATTAGATATGAATTTAGTGATATTGTGTTACCTGTAAAGTTGTTATTTCTGGAGATTTTCTCTATTCTTTTTGAGTCTTTGTTGCTTTTGGCCTTTCTTTCCCACTCAAAGAGCCCCCTTTAATATTTCTAGTAGGGCTGATTTAGTGGTCATGAGCTCCTTAGTTTTTTGTTTCTTTATCTCCCCTATTCTGAATAACAATCTTGTTCGATAAAGTATCCTTGGCTGCATATTTTTCCCACGGAATAGATATTTTTCCAAAGAATACATGCAGATAGCCAATAGATATATGAAAAGATGCTCAACATCATTAATCATCAAAGAAATGCAAATCAAAACCACAATGAGATATTACCTCATATATCAGAATAGCTAAAAATCCAAAACATAAGAAATATTAAGTGTTGGTTAGGATGTAGAGGAAAAGGAATGTTTGTGCACTGTTGGTGAGAAAACAAGTTGGTGTAGCCATGGTGGAAAACAGTATGGAGGTTCTTCGAAAAATTAAAAATAGGGGTACTCAGTTGGAGTAGCATGCAATTCTTGATCTCAGGGTTCTGGATTCAAGCCCCATGTGTGGTAAAGAGATTACTTAAATTTAAAAATCCCAATTTTTCAAAATTAAAAATAAAGTGCCGCCTGGGTGACTCAGTCAGTTAAGCGCCCCACTCTTGGTTTTGGCTCAGGTCAGGATCTCATAGGTACTGAGTTTAAGCCCGAGGTCTGGCTCCATGCTCAGCAGGGAGTCTGCTTGAAGATTCTCTTCCTCTGCCCCCCCCAACTCTTGTGCTCTCTCTTCCTCTCTGAAATAAATAAATACATCTTTAAAAAATTAAAAATAAAAATATCATATGATCCAGTAATTCCACTACTGGTATTTACCCAAAGGAAATGAAGACACTAATTCAAATACAGCATTTTTACAATAGCCAAGCTATGGAAGTGATGCAGACTGGCTGGTTCTAAGGATTCAGAGGGGGGCCTGCAGGACAAACCAAGAGGATTCTTGGATTTGTGCAAGATAGAAATCAAATGCAAACTGAGAGAAAGTGAGAGCAGAATTTATTGAAGACCTAGTGAGAGTAAAGATACAGACAGAGCATCAGGAAACGTGGGAAGGAAAGAAGAGTGAGTCTCCTTTTTGGTTGGAGTCTGGGTTTTTTATCGAGGATTGTGGCCCAATGCAAGCATTTTTTCAGGCACCTAGGAAAAAAGATGAGTGTTTAGCTGTCCTTCATAAGTCACTTATGCCCTGAAGCCAGGGGTCTTGGTGAGTTGGTGGTCTTGGAAAATGCTCATAATGATCCTGCCTGGAAATTGCTTAGATATTACTTATTGTGATGAAAGAATCCACAGAAATTATTAATTCCTTGACCTTACAAGGAAGATATGCATTATCAATTCCTTGACCTTACAAGGAGAATATACATTCTATAACGCGTGTGTAAGGTGAAGGTATAGGTCCTAGTAAGAATAGAAGGGGGAAAAAGGATGGAAAAAAGCAATTTTTCAGGGATCCCTTTAATTTTCTTGTATCAGAAACAACCCAAATATTCATCCATAGATGAGTGGATAAAGATGTGGATACACACACACACACACACACACACACACACACACACACACACACAAAATGGAATATTACTCTACCACAAAAAAAGAATGAAATCTTGCCATTTGTGACAACATGGATGGATCTAGAGAGTATAATATTAAGTGAAATTAAGTCAATCAGAGAAAGACAAATACTATATGACTTTGCTCATATGTGGAATTTAAGAAACAAAGCAAATGAATAAAGGGAAAAGAGACCAAAAAAAAGCCAGACTTTTTTTTTTTTTTAAGATTCTATTTATTTGACAGAGAGAGATCACAGGTAGGCAGAGAGGCAGGCAGAGAGAGAGGAGGAAGCAGGCTCCCTGCTGAGCGGAGAGCCCGATGTGGGCCTCGATCCCAGGACCCTGAGATCATGACCTGAGCTGAAGGCAGAGGCTTTAACCCACTGAGCCACCCAGGCGCCCAGCCAGACTCTTTAATATAGAAAATAAACTGGGGGCACCTGGGTGGCTCAGTTGGTTAAGCGACTGCCTTCGGCTCAGGTCATGATAACGGAGACCCCGGATCGCTTCTCCCTCTCTCACTCCCTCTGCTTGTGTTCCCTCTCTAGCTGTGCTTCTCTCTGTCAAATGAATAAAATCTTAAAAAAAAAAAAAAAAAGAAAAGAAACTGGTGGTTGCTAGAGGGGAGATGGATGAGGGGATGGGTGAAATAGATAAAGAAGATGAGGAGTAGTACATTTATCTTGAGAAGCACTAAATGAAGTATAGAATTGTTGAATCATTATATTGTATACCTGAAACAATATACCACTATATATTAATGATACTTCAAGTTTTAAAAAGGGGAAAATAAGTGGCCTTATAAGGCCAACAATGTCTATCATTACTGCTAGAATGTGATATTTTTTATTTACTATTTTGGCTGGTAGTTTAAGAGGTATGGCCTTCCCTATTATAATAGCTCTTATCCTTAGGCCAAGGATACCAAATGAGGATTTATTGAGAAGTATTCATGAGATCAACCCCAGAGGGGAGTAGAGGAAGTAGAATTAGGAAAAGAAGTAGAATTAGGAAAGCAGAGGAAAAAATATAACTGTGATGCAGTCCCAATAACCCTGGGGAAGCTTTGTAGTTGGGATGATTTTTCTGAATTATCTCAAACTGGGGCAAGGGGGCTGGTACGTGCCTTGACTCCTGAATTCATAGGATGCCTAACCCTAGAACAATTTTGTGGAAGTTATCTCACCCAAATTCTCACCCAGAATCACCAACAGCAATTTCTGGAGAGGGGCTGATCTGAGGCTGCCATGGGCAGATATTGTTAGCAGCTGAGGAAATGAGTGTTTCAGTCCTACAAGAGGGGAATCTGAGCAGCATGCCCCAAAACACAGAGGCTGAAATAAATTAGAAGGTTTATCTCTCTCTCTCTCTCTCTCTCTCTCTCTCTCAATAACCCAAAAATAGGTGGGTCTTGAAGAAAATGGAATGGTGCTTGCCAGGAGCTGGGGGAAGGAGGGAATGGGAAGGTATTGTTCAATGGATAGACTTTCAGTTTTACAAGATCAAAAGGGTTCTGGGGATGGGTGATGGCTACACAACAGCACAAACATACTTAATACCAATGCTCTATACACTCAAAAAAAGTGAAGATAGTAAGTTTTATGATGGGCATTTTTTTACCATAAAAAAAAAAAAGAGGCCGGGGTGGGGGGAACACAGGTGGCTTTCAAGGTAGTGCAGTTCCTGACAATCAGGGACCTTGATTCCTTCCATCTTATGGCTCTGTTATCTTCTAAATAGTTCTTCCCAAACTCTAATATAATGTGAATCACCTGGGCATCTCATTAAGCTGTAGACTCTGTTGAAAGACATCTGGGGTGGGGTCTATTCTAGCAAGTTCTGAGGCTGATGCTGCTAGCCCATGGGCCACACTTAGATTAGCATGATTCTAGGGCACTGGTTTTGTCTGAATGGTCTGAGTTCATCATCATCAAATCTGATTTTCAGCTCAACACACAGGGAAAGAGGGGAAACGAAGAACAAACAAATTCCTTTTAAGCAAGTGGTTTGGAAGCGACACAAGGCATCTCTGTTTCCATTCCACTGGTGACAGTTTAGTCAATGGCCACACCAAGCTATAAATTCATCACTATGGAAGACGGGCAAACAGATTTTGGAGGATAACTAACAGTCTTTCATGCATCCTGTTTTAGGTGTCAGTTTCTTCATCCTTTAAGTCGAGGTCTTTATATGTCTGATTGTCTGGGGTTCTGTGACACCAAATGTCCTCAAAGATATAAATCTGGATTCAATATTTACTTATGGCTGCTTTACTTAGTTGGAAAGAAAAAAATCATTTTGAGACAAAGAGGATTTAAAAATGCTATTTACTACTTGCTTTCTTCTGATGGAAGTGCATTATTAGCTGAACAGGATTTCAGGTATGAAGATGCACAAATGAAGAAGCCAGAAACAGCTGAATTGCTCTGTGGGAGAAAAAAAGAGAGATTTAGGAGTTCAGAGGGGAAATCCCAGGGGCTGTAAAGCTGATTGTAACCAGGCGTGGCCTGACAAGGCTGCCTGAGAAAAAGGGCTAGAAGGAAGAGAAGGTAGCTGGTGTCTGACGACGGACTTTGGGGAGAGAACAGAGCTGGTTAATGGGGATTTTTATTAGATTTTTATTGTGTGCTGTATGATGTAATCCCCCAATCCATCTTCTCTACAAAATTTTCCCTCCAGTGCCTCATAGAATGGATTTTCTTTTGAGGTATAATGAGAAGTACTGAGTCCTACACTAAGGGTAGCATGAGGCAGGAAGAGTGATTGGCACTGAGTTATAGAATGCGGTAGATACTCTCATTTCTCTTCAGCACTTGCTTTAAAGGAAAAAAGAACAAAACAACACACACACACACACACATACACACAACAAAGAACGGGCGGGCGGGCTTCATTGCATTCCAGGAGGTCAGCTAGAGTCTGTGTTCGCTGTGATGACATACTGCGAGGGCCCCAGCGACCTCATCCAACACCCGAGGAATGGCCAAATACTTTTTAAGTTTCCTTCCATCTTGACTATTTTGTGACTCAGAATCAAATGTGAAACAGAATTGAAGTAAAACTGAATCAACCATAATTTATCAGTTCGGTGATACCAAGAAGGCAGACATAAGTAATGAAGAATTGAGATAATATAATTTAGTCCAAACCAAACAAAAGAGAACTAAAATGCACAGAGGATTAAAGATGAAGTGCCTTTCTTAACTTGGAAATCTTTATAATTACATCAATTCTTCACTCTGTGTTATACTTTGGCTTTTTAAACGACAAACATCATTCTTCAATGTGTTTTTGCTCTGACTTTACAAGTTCCTCTTGTAAAGATGCTTCCTGCATCTTAGGATAAGAGTATTATACATACAGAATAGGTAACACAAGCTCATGGTATGAAATTTGAAAGATGCAAGAGGTTATAGAGGGAAATGTCTCCCTTTGTGTCCCTCTCCTTCAGCCCTTCCATCCCATGGAGGCAAGCACCTGTTTCTTGGATATACTTGAAGAGATGTTCTCCAGATACATAATAAATATGAGACACTTTCTGCCTTAGTTTCAGCCGTATCCTCAAAGATTAAGAAAAAACAGTAACTATTGCATACAGTCACATTCCAAGGAGAGAGCCTACCTTCTAGACAGGACTTACAAAGGCAAGAATCCAAAACTGGCTTTGTAAACCTTGGCCACTCTTGAGGGTATAAAAAGGCCTGAAGTTGAAGTGACCAGAGACCAGGATTTCCTTGGAAAGGACTATGTTCTTCTTGGGTGTTTTCCTTAAGTCCACGGGGGTCGGAAGGATAGTGTTTTCCCTTACCTTAAACCAAAAAGAAGCCTTCAGGGGTGCCTGGGTGGTTCAGTTGGTTGAGCATCTGCCTTCCGCTCCAGTCATGGTCTCGGGGTCCTAGGATTGACTCCCACATCTGGCTCCCTGCTCAGCGGGGAGTCTGTTTCTCCCTCTGCCCCTCCCCCCACTCAAGATTGCTCATGCTCTCTCTCTCTCTCCCCGAAATAAATAAATAAAATCTTTTAAATAAAAAAAAGAAGACTTCAGAAGGACCACTTCTAGGGCTTAGATAACATCCCTTGGAGTTTGGGGAACATGATGGAACGGTATCTGATATGTAGCTTGGAGGGTTAAGGTGAAGAGCTATGGCTGTAGGCCCAAAGAGGTAGAGAATAGGGAGAGTAAGCTTTCCTAGGAGCGAACTGTATTGACGTGAGGATTAAGTGGATTCAGGGGCAAAAACCAGGTTGAAATTGGCTTAAAAACAACATTACCAGGGCACCTGGGTGGCTCAGTCGTTAAGTGTCTGCCTTCAGCTGTGTTCATGATCCCAAGGTCCTGGGATTGAGCCCCACATCAGGCTCTCTGCTCTGTGGGACGCCTGCTTCTCCCTTTGCAACTCCCCCTCTTCCCTCTCTTACTGTGTGTCTCTCTCTGTCAAATAAATAAATAAAATCTTTAAAAAAAAAACCCCAAACAAATGAAATTATCCAATTGGACTGCTCGAGGGACATGAGACCCCGAGAGAAAGAGACAGAGAGTGTGTCATCCTCAGCACTCCACGGGCTGAGGGTCAGAAGTGTGAGTGGTGTGCCGGAGAAGAGCGTGAACCACATCTCAGGAACTGCAACTGGAGCTTGCTAATTGGAGGATCGCCGAGAAAACCACAGAAGAGATCAAGAATCAGAACCAGAATCTGCTATTTCTATAAGACCCCAACTAGAATTACTAGGTTATCAGTCAGGTATGACCTTTCCCATCTTCTACTTTTCCCTCTTCTTTCAAACTTGCAGGAGCTAAAGGAGTTTAAAGAAGCAGGGGAGAGGCAGGGGAAGACCAAGGCTGAGAAGCCAGGAAGCTTCCCCGCCTGCCTCTTTCCTCAGGCTCAAAACAGAGCTGAACGCTAGTATCCTGAGGCGTGGAGTTTCTGTTCTTTCACTGGAGTGGCCAACTTAATTACAGAAATGAAACTATTATGGGAAATTAAAGTGCTCAAGGGGCTTTTACTTTTTTTTCCTAAGGGTGACCAAAAAGGGATTTCCTCCAAATTTAAGGGATACGAAAGGGAAAGAATGAAGTTATTTTTTATTTATACCTTATTCTGAGTGTTACAAAACCATATATGTGCATACCATACATACCGTTCTACGCTTTCCTTTTTTATCATAATAGTGTGGCGTGGCTGTTCCATATTAGCATATACAAATTTACTGCATTCTTCTAAACAGCTGCATGGTAGACCATTTAAAAGATGTACCATGATTTATTTTAATCATTCCCTTTTAGGGTGTTGTCAATATATTAGAAAGTCTTAATCTATAAAGAAAAAATGTACAAAAAAAATTAAAGCGCTTTGTTTTGACTATATTAAATAAACACACTTTTAAAATATTTTATGTAAAAGATATTTCCTTTTTTTTTTTTTAAACATTTTATTTATTTTGACAGAGAGAAACACAGTCAGAGAGGGAACACAAGCAGGGGGAGTGAGAGAGACAGAAGCAGGCTTCTCGCCGAGCAGGAAGCCCGATGTGGGACTCGATCCCAGGTCTCCGGGATCATGACCTGAGCCGAAGGCAGCTGCCCAACCAACTGAGCCACCCAGGCACCCCAAGATATTTCCATTTTAGAGAAGCTTTGTAAAAAAGAAAAAGGCCCTCATCGCTAAGTTTTAGAGCAAAACACATCACAGTTATTTATCGACTAGATGATTGTCATTAGTGATTGAAAACTGAAACTGGAGAATTCAATATTAAGCAAAGCAATTACAATTAAATTCATTCTGGAAGTTGGCTGAGCCACATAAAAAGATTTCCCACCTATTCCATGTGATAATATTTTATTACCACCTAGGAGGGTTGAAGTAGATCAATTACTTATTTTAAAAATCTCTTTTTTGGGTGCCTGGGTTGCTTAGTTGGTTTAGCATCTGCCTTGAGCTGGGGGCATGATGGGTTCTGGGATCAAGCCCCACATGTGGGGCCAGGGGCGGGCGGGGGGGGGGGGTGTCCCTGCTCAGCAGGGAGCCTGCTTCTCTTTTTGTCTACTTAATAAACAGCTTTGTGTTTGGAATGTGTTAGACACTTTTGTAAGTTCAATACTAATGTTAACTCATTTAATCATCATAATAGCCCTGGGAAGTAAGTATTGTCATTAGACCCAGATCACAGATGAGGAAACTGAGGCCTAGAGAAGCCAAGGTTGCATAGCTAGAAAGTGACAGAGAAAGGATTTGAACACAGGAAGTCTGGCTCCAGAGTTCATGATCAAGGACACTATACCACGCTGTCCTGCTGTAGGCTGATTTTAAGTCTATCACATCACTGAAAGGATAGAGACTTATGAAGTGCTTTTTTATTTTTTCACTTTTTAGAAACATTCAAATATGATTAACATATAGTGCTTGGTTAGTTCCAAGTGTACTATATAATGATTCAACGATTCCATACATTTCTCAGTGCTCATTACACGGAATGCTTTCCTAAAGCAGAGCTAGTTGTCAAAGCCATAATCTTCTACACCATCTTCATTAAAGAAAATTGATGATGAGTGCACAGGCTACTCAGAGGACACCATTCTGGCATTGTGGATAAGAAAGACAAAACATGCCCCCCGCTCTTGAAGGGAGTTAATCTAATTTGCCTGTTGGGTCCAAGGAAATTGCCAGAGGCAATATTCTATGGAGTTACCAGATCAGTTCCCAGGAAAAAGAGTCAGGAAACCTGATCATTAAATCCAAATGGGGAAAGATAAGAGCAAGCCAGAAAGCAAATTCAATCAGCTTGGGACTGGATGAGAGCTAATATGTGAGATGTGCAAAGCAGATGAAAGGAAAGGGATGTTGAATCCTTACCTGAGTGAAGAGTTCAGGCAGTGGCCACAGATGGTTACCAGTGGCCTCTGGTGTGGGTGTGAGTGTGGTGAAAAGAGTCAAAGAGTTAAAAAGTTAAACCCATGTGGAGAGGGTCCTGTTTACCCATCTTATTTATGGGAAATCAAGGCTCCAACCTACTCCAGATAATAATTTTTTAATAGTACACACTAGAAATTTATAGACACGATTGGATGATGTTGATAAGCATTCAGCCAAGAAAAACCCAAGGCAAGAAGGGAAGACTCAGATGTCTAGAGAGGCCAGGCCAGTGACCCTAAATGACTGCAATGAGTCCAGGGCAGCCAAGTAAAGGGTGCTGCTTCCCTTCTGATGCCATTCAACAGCCTCTCTGGGGTTCAGCAGCCCAAGACTTAATGGTGGAACTATTTCATGCCAACAGTGCTTGCATACTCGGTAAGCAGCCACTGTAAGGAAAGCAGTACTCACTGGAAGGCAAAATCACTTAAAGAGAAGTTACAGAAACACACTGGTTCTTTGCTTTATAGATTCAAAGGGGAAGTCAGTCACGTGAGGATTGACGGCTCTCCCACAAAGGATGTGTTTATGACAAAGGCAGAGACAGCTGGATTGTAGTTTCCTCCAAGCACTTTGTTCCCGTAGAGTGTAAACAGGCTTCATACTTATTTTCAGAGACAGAAAGGAACGAGGGTAGCTAAAAAAAAGTGGGTCAGACGACAACCAGTTCTAGGTGGGATGGGGTGGGGGAGGAACCCCAGGAAATAGAGCAGGTGGAGACAGCTGTGAGGAGTAGAGGAAGGAGAGCTGAATCCCTAGGGAGCCTGCTGAAAACAAGAAAGAGGCTCTGTGGGAGCTGAGGAAGGTGGCCTCGAAATGGGAAGGGAGCTGGCACTTGAAAGCCTTGCCCATGGGGTTCTGGGACTGGACCCAATGATAACATTTTTTCTAATTAATTAATTAATTAATTATCCCCCCCATGACCCAGCAATTCTATCCCTTCCCCCCTCTCTGCCAACCTCCCAGCAACCCTCTGTTTCCTGAGATTAAGAGTTTTTTATGGTTTGTCTCCCTCGCCAGTCCCATCTTGTTTCATTCTTTCCCTCCCCACCCCCCATGACTCTCCCCACCCTGCCTCTCAAATTCCTCCTATCAGAGATCACATGATAATTGTCTTTCTCTGACTGACTTATTTTGCTCAGCATAATCCCCTCCAGTTCCTTCCCAATCGTAATATTTTTAAAGCAACCACGTGGGAGAAAATACGAAACTCGGCCTGATTAAATAAAGTTAGTTAAATAAGAATCATGATAGTGTAGCTGGTGTGAGTGTTCAGGTTATTTGGTCTTAACTCTCCAAAGGCCGCCGCCATTTGGCATGAAATCATATTCCACTTTTCTTGGGGGGTAATACTTGTAGCCAAGTAAAAAATAGCACTAGAATAGCTTCATTTATTTTCTCTATGTAAGAGGCAGTTTGTACTAAAGTGACTTTCTTGCTCTGCTATATATCTAAGTTTTGGCCTTCATCTTCTCATGCTGAAAATAAGCTTCCAAAAATAAAGTAATACAAAGTTCTAAAGAGGAAAAGAAGGAAGGTGACAAACTGTGTTAGGTCTAGAAGAGATCTTGAGACCTGTAGTCTAAAAAGTTTAGACTTTCACATTCAATACTTTATTCTTATTTCATTGGGTTTTTTCTGTTTCAAAAACTCTATAGACAAATTTCAGGCAAATAAGAGTATATGCCCACCATAGTGATTCTGGTCCATATCCAGCAATTTGGAGAAATAACAATTTTATTATTTCAGAGGCAGCCAAGAAAGAACTTTGGACAGTGAATGACATTAGAAACGTAGTTCTTTATTTTGGAAATGTGTTAATCTCATCTACCATGAATCTAACAAATGATAGAGGCCCCAACTAGACTACAAGTTTCTAGTAGGAAAGAAGATATTTGCAGGTCTCATCAGTGAAAAAAATACACTGGGCCTCTAGGTAATGATTAATTATATATAAGAGGTTTGCCTAGTAAATCCTCTGCTTCAGAATCATCCAGAAGGTTTTATCCAAACTCCTTGTTAGGTCACTTCAAGGCACAGTGTAGTTTAGTAACATTAGTTTTCTAAAAAGAAGTTAAATACATTGTAATGAACAACCAAATTACTTAGTATACATGGAGATGTCTTTTTAAAAATGATCCTGTTGAAAGGGGCCTGAATTGTTGCCGAAGGCCCCTCCAACTACAATTAAAAATAAAACCTTTAAAGATCATTGTTGAACTAAGTAATCTGTTAATTCCCTTTTGAAAATAAGTTTAATCAATGCCTCTTCAGTTGCTTAGCAAAATCTTTATCACAAATAAATTATGCTCAAAATAAGCATGTCGTATTAAAATGTAGACTATTCTTTAAAGTTCTTTTTTTTCCCCCCTTGGATAAATTTATCTTTCCAACAAAAAGATTCCAGAATGTGGCAGGTGGGTGGTGCTTGGAGTCTTACAGCCTAAGCAAAGCAAACTTAGGAACAGATTTTAAAAAATAGATTAAGTGTTTTCTAAGCTACTGCTTGCCTACACCAGCCAGCTGAAGGCTTTAAATAATTTAATCCCTACAACAACTGCCAGCTCCAACTGGAAACCTTAAACAAGGACTGGATTCACTGAGGACTCCAACAGGTGCAGTCTAACAGTGCTTCCCTAAATCTGCTATTGATCTATGTCTGTGCACGTGCAGGACACTATATTCTTAAACTCAATAGGATACTAACTCAATTAACCCAAATGCCTCTTGTTTTGTCCCATCTTCCACTATCCTATTACCTAAGACTTTTATCTTTTTCCAGAGAAATATTTGGCACATGAGTTTGTTTTCAACATTGCTTTCCTAAGCAAAGTCCTCTTAATACTGGGTAAGCAAATTAAAAGTAATAAATTACTTTCTTCCTATTGTTATTGTTTTTTCTATCCAACTGACTTATCTACATTAGCATTCACTGAGTGTTATTAGAGTTACTCAGATTTTTTCCTTTTACACATTTATAAGATGTATAAAAATGTACTTGTTGCTTATGTAGTCAAATATATTTACAGAGAAAATCACACATTCCCTTATATAATCAAACCGAAATAATTTTTCCTATCAACTTAAACTGGAAAGCCAAAAAAGAAAAGACCACTATCATGACCTGAGCAAGCAACATATCCTGACATTATAATAAGATCTTTTTTTCCCAAAAGATTTTATTTATTTGACAGAGAGAAACACAGCTAGAAAGGGAACACAAGTAGGGGGAGTGAGAAAGGGAGAAGCAGGCTTCCTGCCAAGCAGGGAGCTTGAGGCAGGGCTTGATCCCAGAATCCTGGAATCACGACCTGAGCCGAAGGCAGACGCTCAACGACTGAGCCACCCAGGCACCCCTATAATAAGATCTTTGCCAGGCATGCAATAAAGATAATTTTATTTTTTTTCATATATATATATATGAAAATATATTTTTTCATATATATGTGTGTATATATATATATATATATATATATATATATACATTTTTTAAGATTTTATTTATTTGACAGAGAGAAACACAGCCAGAGAGGGAACACAAGCAGGGGGACTGAGAGAGGGAGAAGCAGGCTTCCCGCTGAGCAGGGAGCCCGATGTGGGACTCAATCCCAGGTCTCTGGGATCATGACCTGAGCCGAAGGCAGTCGCTTAACCAACTGAGCCACCCAGGTGCCCAATAAAGATAATTTTAAAAGGCAACAGCTATCTGGATATCCACATGCAAAATAATGAAGTTGGATCCTGTACAGATACCATATGCAAAAATTAACTCAAAATGGAATAAAGATCTGAATGTGAGACCTGAAACTACAAATCTTCTAGGAGAAAATGTAGGAGAAAAAACTTCAGGACCTTGGATTTGGCAATGATTTCTTGGATATGACACCAAAAACATAGGCAACTAAGCAAATATAGACAAATGGGACTATGTTAAACCGTACAACTTTTGTGAAACAAAGGAAATAGTAAACAGAGTAAAAAATCAATCTATAGAGAGGGAGAAAATATTTGCAAATCGTGTATCTGACAAGAGGTTAATATCCAGAATATATAAGGAACTCTTACAACTCAACAACTAAAATAACAGATAATTTGATTAAATGGGCAAAGGACTTGGACAGACATTTCTCTAAAGAAAATATACAAATGGTCAACAAATATATGAACAGATACTTAACATTACTAATTATAAGTCATGCAAATCAAAACCACAATGAGATATGGCCACTATCAAAATAACAAAAAATAACAAGTGAGCATGTGAAGAAATTGGAACTCTTGGACACTGTTGATGGGAAGGTAAAATGATGTTGTCACTGTGGAAAACAGTATGGAGATTCCTTAATGCAAAAATAGTATTACCAAGGGGCTCCTGGGTGACTCAGTTGGTTAAGCTTCTGACTCTTTATCTCAGCTCAGGTTCTGATCTTGGGATCCTGAGTTCAAGCCCTGCATTGGGCTCCACACTTAGCAAGGCTTGAACTCACTTAGGGAAAAAAAAAAAAAAAGAAGAAGAAGAATTACCATATGACCCAGCAATACCACTTCTGGGAAGTGATACTTGGACACTCACTTTCAGGGCAGGATTATTCATAGTAGCCAAGAGGTGGAAGCGACCCAAATGTCTATCAATGGATAAAGAAAATGTGGTATGTACACACAATAGAATATTATATAACTTTAAAGAAGAAAATCCTGTTATATACTACAACATGGATAAGCCTCAAGGACATTATACCAGCGAAATAAGCCAGTCAAAAAGGACAAATGTTGTATGATTCCACTTATAGGAAGTTTCTATGATAATCAAAATCTAGCAGCAGGAAGTAGAAAACGTGGTTATCAAAGGGAAGAAGAGGGGGGAAATTAGGTTTTATTGGGTGTGAAGTTTCAGTTTAGCAAGACAAAAAGCTTTGTTGTTGCACAACAATGTGAATATACTTAACTGTACACTTAAAAATGGTTGAGGTTCGGGCGCCTGGGTGGCTCGGTGGGTTAAAGCCTCTGCCTTCGGCTCCAGTCCTGATCTCAGGATCCTGGGATTGAGGCCCGCATCGCATCGGTCTCTCTGCTGGGCGGGGAGCCTGCTTCCTCCTCTCTCTCTGCCTATTTCTCTGCCTGTTGTAGTTTCTCTCTGTCAAATAAATGAATAGAATATTTTTAAAAAAATGGTTGAGGTTTGTGGAGCGTGTAACTCTTGATCTCAGGGTAGTGAGTTCAAGCCCCATGTTGGATGTAGAGATTACTTAAAAATAAAATCTTAAAAGAAATGGTAGAGATGGTACATTTATGTTATATGCTTTTTGTCAGAATAAAATAAATAAATAAGTAATAAATATCAAGGTAGGGAAACCCAATAGCTGTCTTCCTGGAAAAATTCTTCCTGTAACACTTTTCTCCTCTCCCACTCCAAGGTTAATAGAATATTTTTCCCAACTTTTTATTTTGTAAAATTTAAAAACCAGAGGGGTGTCTGGCTGGATCAGTCGATAGAGCATGCAACTGACTCTTGATCTCGGGGTTATAAGTTTAAACTCCGCATTGGGTATAGAGATTACTTAAATTTAAAAACCAGGGGCACCTGGGTAGCTCAGTTTATTAATTATCTGCCTTCAGCTCAAGTCATGATCTCAGAGTCCTTGGGTTCCCTGCTCTACTAGGAGCCTGCTTCTCTCTCTCAGCCCCTCCCCTCTGCTCCTGCTCTCTCTCTCATTCTTCCTCTCTCTCTCAAAAAAAAAAAAAAATTTAAAACCATAAAACTTGTAAGAATTGTAAATATGAATACTCGTCCTAGGTTCATTTAATTGACATTTTGCCAAATACGCTCTCTCTCTCTCACTCTCTGTGTCTTTCTCTCTTCCCATACACACACACACACACACACACACACACATATATATATAACATACACACACATAGATAGAGCACACAGATCTATATATACACATATATAATATATAAATATTTGCTCAATTATTAACAGGTTAGTGGCAGACTTTATGACACTTCTAAATATTTCAGCCTGTATCTCCTAAGAACAAGGATATCTTCCTCATAATAATATAATTATTACACTTGATAAAGAAAAAATTAGTCATGACTCCTGTTCATGAGGATAAGGCAGACTTTATTCAGGGAGAACTACTACAATGGGGTCTTGTGATATGGGAGAGGAATTGAGCTCAACTCCAATTCCAACAGAGACAAATGGGAATTTATAAGGAAGAAGCAGGGTGAATGTCAGTTGATGGAAAATTGCTAAAACAAAAAATCAAAGAGATTATAGTTAAACCCAGTGATGGAGGGCACCTGATTGGCTCAGTTGGTAGAATATGCAACCCTTGATCTCGAGGTCAGGAGTGTGAGCCCCATGTTTGGTGTAGAGATTACTTAAGAAAAAAAAGTGTATGTGTGTGTGTATATATATATATATATATATATTCAGCATATATATACTGAATATATATAATGGGAATGATGGGATTCTTGCTGAAGGCAGGCCAGAGTGATAAGATATGAAAGGTAAGGGATGACAAATTTAATCAGATATCAGGAGTCGCCAGGTGGATGGGAGATTTTCCATATCCTGATCCAGTGGGACTCTTGCTAAAACTATACTTGATGTGCCAAGTACAGAACCCAAGGTCAAGGGCATAGTCAGAAAGAGGACTCAGAGGAGCCTGACTCAAGTTTAATCAAAAGAGAGAGTCTTTGGGGTACCTGGCTGGCTCAGTTGGTTAGGCGACTGCCTTCGGCTCAGGTCATGGATCCCAGAGACCCGGGATCGAGTCCCACATCGGGCTCCCCTGCTCGGCGGGAAGCCTGCTTCTCCCTCTCTCACTCCCCCTGCTTGTGTTCCCTCTCTGGCTGTGTTTCTCTCTGTCAAATAAATAAAATCTTAAAAACAAATAAATAAATAAATAAATAAATAAATAAAGTCATCTTTAAAAAAGAGAGAGAGAGTCTTTGTCATATTTGAGAAATGTAACAGGGATACAATATTATCCACCATATAATCCATATTCAAATGTTCCAAATTGTCCCAATAATGTCTTGTATTTTGTTTTGTTTTGATTAAGAACATCCTACTTAAGCATCACACATTGTATTTAGTTTGACATCTCTTTGGGCTCTCCTTTTTAAATTTTTTTTAAAGATGTTATCTATTTATTTTAGAGAGAGAGGGAGAGAGCACATGTCCAAAGGAGAGCACTAGGTAGGGAGTAAGGAAAAGCAGATTCCTCACTGAGCTGGGAGCCTGCCACCCACTGCTGGGCTCAATCCCAGAACCCCAAGGCAGCGACCTGAGCGAAAGGCAGACGCTTAACCAGTTGAACCACCCAGGCAACCCTGTTTGGTCTCTTTGGATCTAGAATAGCATCCCATCTTTTCTTTTCCTTTTTTTGTTTTTCATAACGCCGACATTTATTAAGAGTCAGGACAATTGTTTTGCCAAATGTCAATCAACCTGGCTTTCTCGATGATTTTCTCATGACTAGATCTAGGTTAAAAATTTGGCAGGATACTACATTATTGATTTGTGACCTTTTCCTAACAGGTGGTATGCTATAAAGGGTTAACTCAGCAGGCTTGGTTGCTCAGCCTCTGCACATTCCAAAGCAAGGACTGGACCTTGAACAGCTCCGGAGAGATAACCTTTGAGCCCTTGGAACATCCTGCCTGAAAAAAAATGTTTTTATATGCCTTGGGCCCTCGTCCATCCTGTATCAGTTTGGCCAGTTAATTTATGCTAGTAATTTGATTTATGGTGAACACCTGTTTTCATACGCCTCAGCCCCTGGTCTATGCTGCATCAGTTTGACCTCTGGAATCTGGTGACGAGGTACCTAAGATCAGTCACATGGTGATACTTGCCTCTGTAACTGGCCCCCAATAAAGCCCAGAACACCAAAGCATGGGTCAGCTTCTTTGGTTGCCAACACTTAACATATATGGTTATGTGTGGTTGCTGGGAGAATTGAGTGCTATCCGTGTTTCCCCACAGAGAAAGGACAACTAGAAGCTATTCTTAGTTTTTCCCAGAATTTGCCCCATGCTCTTTTTCACTGTGCTGATGTTAATCTATATCCTTTTGCTACAGTAAACTGTAACTGTGAGAAAAACAGTTTTTTAAAGTTTTCTGAGTTCTTCCAGTAAATCATCAAACCTAATGGGGATGGGCGTTTCTTAACAGTTCATCACTGGTGTTAACTTGGTTCATTTCATTAAGATCCTCCTGAATTTCTCTGATAGAAAGATATATTTTCCCTTTGTAATTGGAAGTATTCTGTGAGTGATTCTTTGAGACTATGAATATCATGTTCCCCATCAGTCTTTCATATAATAGTCTTATTATTTATTGGTGATTCTTTTATGAATCAATTATTACAGGGTCTATAAAATGGTGGGGGTTTTTTCTATAATAACAGGGACTTATAGGTCCTCTTGTCATTATTTGTTATTACTTGGTCGCTCAAACTCATCAGTATTTGACCTGTGGGACCCCCCCTTCAAGCTGCTCTCCTTAGTTTTTCAGCATTTCCTTACTTCCTAATGCAATAAAATATTCCCAACTCATTTTGTCTTCTCCTGCACCAGCTTTGGAATTGCCCATTTCTCTAAGTAGCCTTTGTTCCTTTTACTTTCCTTGTACATTAATTCCAGGAAGAGCCGTCCATATCTGCCAGGAGTGACAAATTGAAAACAAAGTCAGTCTAGTTGTTTAGTGGAAGACTAGGACAGAAATTCCAATCTACTTACAACCTTAAGAGTTCCTGGTGGTGAATCTTTCGGTACTTCTTCAAGAAAGCCTCAAGCATGGATACTTTCCTCATCCTCTCACTGGAAAGGTAAATATGCTGTACGATGATACAATCCCCTCTATATCCGGTGACCTAACACTCTGGGAAGGTAGTCTAACATATCACGGGATTCCAGAGAAGTCAAACTCTGCTTTTTCTAAGATGCCAACATCTGACTTTCCAACTGTTACCAAATCTGGTCAGAGCACACTACCATGTCAGACTACCCCACATCTGTCCCAAGTGTTTCACTGTAGAAGTTTAGGACCTATCGGTCTCACGTCTTTATAGTAGTAGGCGGCCCATGTTTGGAGTTTGGTTTAATTCTGAATTAAATGGGAAGTGACTAGAAGGGTTTGAACAGTAGAGTGAAATGATCTGGCTACATTATAAGAGGATCACTCTGACAACTGTATAGAGAATAGACTGAAGGGGACTTGGTAGTGACTGGAAAACACTCTCAATGGCTCCCTGTATAATTGATTGAGGGCCACAGCTGTGGTGTTTTAAGGCCGTGCTTTGCACTGGCTGCTCTCCGCCAACGACTGAACATAGCTGAGATACTAAGGCAGGTCCCCTCTCAAGAATCACAGGACTCTCTGACAGATGACTTTGGCACAAGAACTTCTCTGAACCGCCGAGCAGGCTAAGACTGTTCCCCACCCCTCAACCTTCCTTCTCTCCATCTGAACCCAAACTTGCATCGCAGTCTGATAGCTCTTCTGGGCTCTCCTAACTCCTTCCTCATGTCTTCCCACAAGGGTTTCCCATGATAAATTTCTTGAATACTTAATCATGTCTTTAGCATCTGTTTCTCGGAGGACTAACATAGGGGTCAAAGGCAGAAGTGGGGAGATCGGTTAGAAGGCAATCACAGTAATCCAGGTGAGACATGATTGTGGCCTGCAGCAAAGTGGGAGCAGTAGAGATGGAGAGAAGTGCTCAGATTTTATTTTTTCTGGTTGTTTTTGTTGTTGTTGTTTTGGTTTTACTTTTTTTTTTTTTAAAGATTTTATTTATTTGACAGAGAGAAACACAGCCAGAGAGGGAACATAAGCAGGGGAAGTGAGAGAGGGAGAAGCAGGCTTCCTGCTGAGCAGGGAGCCCGATGTGGGACTCGATCCCAGGTCTCCGGGATCATGACCTGAGCCGAAGGCAGTTGCTTAACCAACTGAGCCACCCAGGCGCCCTGTTTTGTTTTTTCTGAAGATGGAATTTACTAGAATTGTTGCTAGGATAGGGGACAAGAGGAAGAACGAGGTCAAGGATGACTGAACTGGTTTTGGCCTAAGCAATTGGACGGATGCAGTGACTATTCTCTGACATGGTAAAGCCTAGGAGAAGACAGGGTTTGTGGAATGAGATCAGAAGCTCTGTTTTGGACATATTAAGTTTGAGGTACTATTAGATTCCCAAGCAGGTGTGCCTGGGTGGCTCAGTCATTAAGCATCTGCCTTCAACTCAGGTCATGATGGGATTGAGCCCTGCATGGGTCTCCCTGCTCGGCGGGAAGCCTGCTTCTCCCTCTCTCACTCCTTCTGCTTGTGTTCCCTCTCTCGCTGTGTCTCTCTCTGTCAAATAAATAAATAAAATCTTTAAAAATAAAAAAAAAAGATTCCCAAGTGGAAATGTCGCATAGGCAGTTGATTTAATAAGCCTGGATGGCAGAATAGAGGTATTGCCTGAATTTGGGAATTAGCATATAGCTTGTATTGGAAGCTATGGAACTGAAGGTGATCACCAAAGAAAAGACTGTGATAGAAAATTCCAGGAACTGAGGCTCAGAGCATTCTAGATTCGGGAGATAGAGAATATTCAGCAAAAGAGACAAAGAAGGAAAATCACACAAATTTAGAATTTTCACAAGGGCCTGGTGAAATTAAGTGGCAATCACCAATCTGGTCTCCACCCACTAGTTTTTCCTTTTGTAGAATGTCACCTAAATGCAGTCAATCAGTATGTGGTCTTTTTGAGTCTGTCTTCTTTCACTAATCATAATATATTTGAGATTCATCCACATTATTGTGTACATGAATAGTTGTTCCTTTTAGTTGCCGATAGCATTTTGTTAATATAGATGCACTACAGTTCCTTTATTCAACACCAACTGATGGACATTTGATTTGTTTCTAGCTTTTTGTGATGATGAATAAAGTTGCTGTAAACATTTATATGGTTTTTTATTTTTGGTGAGGACAATTTTTATTTACCTTGGGGAAAACACTTCTGGGTGAGATTGCTGGATCATATGGTAAGTATATATATTAAGCCTTATAAAAGATTGCCAAACTGTTTTAGGAAGTGTCTGTACCATTTTACATTTCCACAGCAAAGTTCCAGCTGCTTTTCATTCTCATCGTACTTGGTAGGGTTTGCAGCATATCCTATCATGGTTTCATTTTGTCTTTCCTTAATGACTAATGAAATAGAGCATGTTGGGACCCCTAGATGGCTCAGTTGATTAGGCATCTGCCTTCAGCTCAGGTCTTGATCCCAGGGTCATGGGATCGAATCCCCAATCAGGTTTCTTGCTCAGTGGGACTTTATCCCACTTGCTTCTCCCTCTCCCTCTGCTTGTCACTCCCCCTGCTTGTGCTTGCTCTCTCTCTCTCTGACAAATAAATAAAATAAAGAAATAGAACATCTTTCCATGTGTTTATTTGCCATCTGTTTAGGCTCTTTATCAAGTGGCTATTCAAATCTTTGGCACACTTTTTAAATTGTGTTGCTTCCTTATCATTGAGTTCCAAGAGTTCTTTATATATTCTGGGTCCAATTCCTCTGACAGTTATGTGACTTGTAAATATTTTCCTCCAGTTTGTGTTTTGTCTTTTTATTACCTTAATGGTGTTTTCCAAAAATAAAATCTTTTTAATTTTGACAATGTCCAATTTTTCAATATTTTCCTCTATGGATTAAATATACTTTGGGTATCATATCTAAAAATTCTTTGCCAAATCCAAGGTAAAAAAAATTCTCCCTTGTCTTTTCAAAAAGGTTTATAGTTTTATTTAGAAGTCTGTGATCCACTCTGAGTTAATTTTGTAAAAGGTGTAAGGTATAGGTTGAAATTTAGTTTTCTGCACGCAGATGTCCAATTGTTCTAATGTGATATGCTGAAAAGTCTATTCTTTCTCCATTGAGTTACCTTTGATAAAAAAATTGTATGACTTTATTTCTGGACACTGTTTTGTTCCATTGGTGTATGTCTGTGCTTTTGTCAATGTCAAAGTGTCTTAATAAGTCTTAAAAGTAGGTACTGTAAGACCTTCACCTTTGTTCTTTTTTTTCATATAAATTTTAGAATTACCTTATCAATATTCTAAAAAAATCTGCTTATATTTTGATTATCATTGTCTCGAAACTATAGAACAATTTGGGGATAGTTGACAGCTCTGTATTTAGTATGTCTACCATGGTCAGTGAGCTCCTTGACATCATTCTCATAGTTGCGTTCTTTTCTTTTTTTTTTTTTTTAATTTGACAGAGAGAGCACAAGCAGGGGGAGCGGCAGGCAGAGGGAGATGCAGGCTCCCAGCTGAGCAAGAAGCCCTATATGGGACTCTATCCCACAACCCTGGGATCATGACCTAAGCCCAAGGCAGATGCTTAACTGACTGAGACATCTAGATGCCCCAGAGGATTTCTTTCTGAGATTTCACTTTATTGGAGAAAATGTATTGGTATTTCATGAATTCATACTTAATTCATGATAGAGTATCTTATTAAAATCCCTACACTTTGGTTTATTGCTGAATAATACTACAGCAATCATTTTTTTAAAAAAATATTTTATTTATTATTTGATATAGAGAGACACAGTGAGAGAGGAAACACAAGCAGGGGGAGTGGCAGAGGCAGAAGCAGGCTTCCCGCCTAGCAGGGAGCCCAAGGTGGAGCCCAAGGTGGGGATCATGACCTGAACCGAAGGCAGATACTGAGCCACTCAGTCTGGCGCCCTATAAGTCAGACAGGGAGACAAATGCCGTATCTCAAGAGCCAAAAGTATGAATTTCCAATTACAAAATTTAAAAAGTAATGCTCTATCTGTACATTGACACATAATGAAACACTCTTGGGAAATCCCGTCACTATTAAGATGGGATTGTACACTCTTGGTGGGAATATAAATTGGTACAGTCACTATGGAAAAGAGTATGGAGTTTCAAAAAAAATTAAAAAATGGAACTACCATATGATCCAGCAATTCCACTTCTGGGTATTGTGCAGAATTATATATTTTTTAATTAAAAAATTAAAAATTTTAAATTAAAAATATTTTAAATAAATATAAATATTCATATACATATATACACAAATATACACATATGTATATATATTTATAGCTTATATATAAATATACAGAAACATTTATATCTTCTGTTGTACAGAATCAATTGTTCATCTAGATCATTAGAAATGCTCCGGCATACATAGGCAGTGCCTTTCTATACAACTACTAAGTGTCTAGATGAAAATGATTAACTATTAATCCATTGTCAGTTGGACAAGAATTTTAAATTATTTCTTCAGTTATAGTGGTGGAGTTGCACAGATTATTTTATTCTCTTAACAGACCCCCCCATTGGACCAAGAGCCATTGTCAAGCAGTTGGCAAGGGCTATGAGTATGTGCTGTGATTAGGGGCACTAGGAAAGACAAATGAGCCACATTGGGATTAAAATCATGATCTCATTGACAAAGAGTTCCAACTGACCCGCACAGAGATAATAAATATATACTTCTTGGAACTTTGCTCTTTTCCACAAGTGTTTTCTCTGTAGCCACTGAAGTATGGAGACATTTTATTCTCTCTAAATCTCCAGCAGAACTCTTCGTGCCAGGGATAGCACATTCCATCCTTCTGTGTACTATTACCAGTAAACAATGAAATGACCATCATAGAGTTGAAAGTATGTGTTGCCTCATAAAAGGAATTTAGAAGAGTCTTTGGATGAAAAGCGCAGTATAGTGGTAGTATTGTACTATTGTGAAGAATATTATTTCACCAAAGATTATGAGGCATACATATTTTACTGAGAGTCTTTTGTGGGCCAAATTCATGTCCTGAAAACATGGCATTTTAGATAACATAAATTTATGGAGATTGTGGATTTTTCTCCCAGAAAATAAATACATCCTTTATACAATTTTCAGGATCAAGGATAATAATGAAACTGTGGAAGCAAAGTTCTAAAATATTCTTTATTTTTATGCAATATCAAGTTCTTCTCAGAGTTGATAAAAATCTCTTTTTAAAAATTATTTCTGGGGTGCCTGGGTGGCTCAGTTGGTTAAGTGACTGCTTTCGGCTCAGGTCACGATCCTAGAGACCCGGGATCGAGCCCCATGTCAGGCTTCCTGCTCCGCGGGAAGCCTGCTTCTCCCTCTCTCCGTCCCCCTGCTTGTGTTCCCTCTCTTGCTATGTTTCTCTCTGTCAAATAAATAAATAAAATCTTTTAAAAAAATTATTTCTATTTCAAATGAACCGTTTGCTGAACGAGCTCCCATAAAAGGTGAGGAAACTGAATAAGAAGGGGAAACAGGACACAAATCGGTAATTTATCAAAAGGTGGTTGGGTCATAGTCCAGGTTACAAAGAATGGAAATTTCATTCAGTCTTAAGGGAAAAGGGAGTTAACTGTAAGGGCATGTATGGTTTAAAATCATTAAGCCGTTGCATAACCAAGACAGTTTAAGGACTGGCTACACCGGAGTCCACATGGTCTTTCTTTCTCTCCTGGTGTCTCTTTTTCTCTGTTTCAAGTGGGGTGCATGTGGATTGGATTGCTTTCTTCATCAGGGCAGAATCCATTTACAGGGCAGATTCTGACGTAGGAGCCCATCCCTGATGAAAGTGTTCAGCTTCTCTTAAAAGGCAACGGAGGGGCACCTGGTGACTCGGTTGAGTGTTGACTTTCCCTCAGGTCATGATCCCAGGGGGGAGTCCCAGGGTCCTGCTTGGTGGAGAGCCTGCTTTGCCTCTCCGCCTGCCATTCTCCTTGCTTGCGCAATCTCTCTCTCTCTCTCTCTCTCTCTCTCTCTCTCTCTCTCTCTCTCTGTCAAATGAATAAATAAAATATTTAAAACAAAAATGGGCAACTAGAGACAGTACAAAGCCTATGCCATACTAGTTAGTATCAGGCCCCATTTTTTTTCTTAAAGATTTTCATTTTGGGGGAACTAGGGTGGCTCAGTTGGTTAAGCCACTGCCTTCAGCTCAGGTCATGATCCTGGAGTCCCGGAATGAAGTCCCGCCTCAGGCTCCTAGCTCCGCAGGGAGTCTGCTTCTCCCTCTGACCTTCTCCCCTCTCATGCTCTCTCTCACTCACTCTCTCTCTCTCTCTCAATAAATAAATGAAATATTTAAAAA